>CAAKHF010023959.1:4606-23234 GCA_901007745.1 Hippocampus kuda | reverse complement strand
CATTTGCCCCCCCCCCCCCCCCCCCCCCCCCACCCCCACACCGCCGCCCGACCCTCTCATTTTGTGGACAAACAGCTGCCATATTCAAAGGTAAAGCTCTGCCTGGAAGTCTGTTTGAGGGCAGTAAGTATTCCTCTCTGCTGTTCTTTCTGCTACCTCACTCACAACTCATTTTTTACAGTACAGTGGACCCCCGGGTTATTGAAGGGGGACGCGTTACGGACCCCCCGGAGTTTGGTGACAATCTGTGCTATGCCTTATCGAAAATTATGATTAAAAGACACTTTTTGAAGTATTCAGCAGCACTTTGCCATCTTTCACTGTCCAAAAAAAAAAATAAAAGAATATTGATGAAAAGGAAATCGGACTCACTCGCCCAGTTCTGCAAAAAAGATCCCCGGCGTGCTTGCTTCAAGCTGCTTGTCACATGCAGTCGAGGTTTTATGTATAACTGACACAAAAACAAATAAGAATTAAACAATGTATATTTTAAAACGAAAGTATTGCAACAGCACGTATAATTTCATCGAACAAAAGTCTGCTAGCTTAATGCTAACATGTACAGTTGTCCCTTGAGATACAAGTCACCCATCTGTTTTGTTTTCCCAAGATACACACAGTCCCCATTGTGTAGTTAAAGCTACCACATAACTTTCCCATCACGTCTGCTATCTTAATGTGAACATAATGGAGAAACATCAGAGATGGGCTAATGAATAGCATAGGTGTAACAATGTTATAAGCAATGGATATTTTAATCTAAACGGTCACGCAACACACAAATGACGATATTTAATAATATATTCTTTATCCTCTGCATAGAGCAAATATCACTTTGGTTTAGCTAACATTGACGCCATATAAAGTATATCCGGATGTCTTATACTGCCCCCAAGTGGCCAAAGTGCGAATCATGACCCGCAATACTGCGGGGGTTCACTGTCAGGCAATTTCCTCCACCATCAGACTGCCTCCCTGCCCACACGTTTCCAATTGTTTTACCTCCTGGCTTCGCTTCACATTTCACAACTCACGTTTATGACCCTTGTATATTTGTTTCTCACCAATCTCGAGACACTGTGTCACTCATGGATGTCATTACAACAATGCCGTACTTTCATCGTTTAAATTACGCTTTCATTTGAGCTGGATCTGTTTGACTTTTTTTGAATTTTGTCAACTTGAACCACTTGTTTACGTTCTACAAAGAAACGGAGGGTCATCTACGACCTTGCGTTATTTGTTCCGTGTACTCTAAAGTATTTATAGAAACCACACTTCAGGCAGAATATTAACCCTGCCAGATTCCCCCGCACAACATTTTGGCTTCTTTTCGCCATTCGGCCGTTTTTCTCTCTCTCTCTCTCTCTCTCTCTCTCTCTCTCAGCAACGTGAGAGGGGGAGAAAGATTTCATCCTGTGACTCACTACGGGCAGGCATCGTGCTGCTCTGAGCTGGCAGCCTCTTTGTGAAGACCGCTCTATTTTTGCACCTTGTACATCTTGTTGCGTCGCCGCCCACCGCTCACCTTCCTTTTCAGGCTCCGACGTCCATGAGGTGGAGGAGGACTGCCAAACCGAGGCCACCTCGCCAGCGGCATCCGAGTTGGAGGCGACGACACCGCCGGATGATCAAGACGCCGCTCCGGCCTACGGTGAGGACGTCAGTCCAGCCGAGGCTGACGCGCCGAAAGCGGACCCTGGGGAGCTTGAGGTGGACGAGGACGCCGCCGGCCAATCGGTGGACCGGCTACTGGCCGACTGGCGGGACGACCTGGAGGCCTTCCGGCAAATGGAGAAAGATGAGCTTTGACGCTTCGAATCAAACGGCGATCAAACGCCGGTGTGTCCGTGGCCTCACCTGCGGACGGCAAGGCAAGGCCAGCCGGCCACACGGGGCATCGGCGGAGCACGACGGAGGCCTCTTCAACCTGCCTGATGACGAATGAGAGAGCAGGGTCCTTAGCTAAAGTTGCAAAATTCCGGAACTTTTCAAGTTGGAAACTTTCCATGGGAATTAAAGGAGGAGTATGCAGTATTGACATCAAGCTTTTAACGTAACCTCACTTGACTACTCTGTCCCGCTGTTTCTGTTTGCAAGTCTTTCGCCCACTTGTAGAAATTTCCTTGAAATTTCCCTGCCATTGACTGCACGGCAAATGATTGACACCTCGGCAGTCATGCCTTCTGACGCTGAGAGATAATTCCTCAGTGGGTGTTTCTTTCCGGAAAAAAAAATCCTTAATTTATGGACAGGAATTTACCTAATTGAAAGTTGGCTCTTAACTCATCTGCCAATCCAGGAAACTTCTGGATCTTTGACGTCTGTCGCCGTCAATGGCAGTGAATGAATTTTAATAGTGAACTTTGTCTGCTCACGACAAAACAATCTTTGCTTCATGCTTGAATATGATTCCTTTTTATTAAATGAACCCTGAATGGCTATAAATTCCCATCTTAAGTTTCCATGGAAATTTACCTGCAAACTTCCACCCCTTTGCAACCCTCGTCTTACCTCACTTGTCTCTGACATTTCTTGACCACATACGATTCTGATCAAGGGGGCAGATTTTATTTGGGGGTATCTAGACCAATGTTTCCCAACCAAGCCATGTACGCAACTCACAAAACGTTCTGGACATCCGTCTTTCAGGTGAAATATTGTTGAGTTCCACACAAAACTATGATTGTGTTGCATAACTGGCAGTAGGTGGATACATGCTCATTGTGCGCTCTGCCATCTAGTGGAAGATTATTGAATTGTTCTGCCAGTCACTATAAGTTGCTGACATAGATAGATGAGCACAGATAAAAGGTCAGTTCGTTTACGGACAAAATCAAATTGGTTCTCCTTTTTGAAACGAAAGATATTTGTAGTCCATCATTTTCTGACTATTTAACTTAAAGGTGGATACATTTCTGCAGTGTGGCTGGGAATCATTGATCGAGACCTCCATTAATCGGTGAATCAACAGTTTTCTTTCCTGTATTTGCTTGATTTAACTAACATCAGGTCCTCGGTGGAGGTAATGCTTTATTTACACTGGTGTCCTCTATGCATTTCAGTCTTTTTGCAAAAAAAAAAAAAAAAAGAATCTCAGTGACGGTATCCCAGTGTAATGCATTCACCAGTGGATCTTTATTATTTAATTAAAATGTGATTTTTGAATTTCTTGCACAACATGAAGCGTGCGCTGGCGTCATCAGCTGCCACTTTGAAGGGTCTCCGAACGGAGGCTTAATGAGAAAGCAAACATCACGGCCCTTCCCTGTATGAAGTCACCTCGCAATGTGAATCGATACACTACTCACAAACGGTTCAGAATTTGGGGCTTTTGTGGGAACTTTTACAGATTCACCGAAAAATTTGCTGCGGTTAACGTCATCGCATTTTCTGTGTTTGCTGGCCATGGGGAGATGTTATTCCTCGGCCCTGACCAATTCACATCATCGGATGATTTTTATTTTTTGTTAACATGTTCAAACATTAAAAAAAGAAATAGACCACAAAAAAATTTTTTTGGACACCTGCAGGATTTTGGGGAAACAACCCCTGTTTTTGTGAAAAATGCTTATTTAGCAGTTTATCAACTTTTTGGGGAGGTGATTAATAAAAATTCAATTTACCATATGCATTTATAAAAGGCGCCAGTTATCTATTGTGTAATCCGGATCTTGATTCTAAGTGTTAAGGGACCAAAAAAGAAGTTATGTTATTCATTATATATTCTTTTAAATTGATTGGTTGATCAATTGGTTATCACAGTTTTATTCTGTCAGCATTGGCCTAAAAAAAAAAAAAAACATCGGTCGAGCCATGGATATGGCTGTGTATTTTTACACGTTGAAATACTGTGGAGGGCCATTTTTCTTTTGAAAAACCTTGAGGAAAAATCCGTTGTTTTTAAAGGGCCGGACCGGATTAATTGTATTTTCATTCATTTCAATGGAGAGCGATGATTTAAGCTCGAAACTGTTTTGACATAAGAATGTGGTCCCGCAACAAATTGAGCACCACTGTGTCCCGAAATGTTGTGAGTAGTGTATTGTTTATTGACTGAGCTCATACAAAAGCTGTTGGCTCGATTTCTGGCTCGTGCCCCTCATCAATCGCGCCGCAGCAACGTGTTGCACCTGTGTTGGCCACGGAGGGGCGCTAAACCAACAAAAGGATGATGAGTAGGAAGATGATGATAAAGGATGATTCATGTAATAAAAATTGAGACTATTATGGACTCTCTTGGTTCTGTTCGAAGATGAAAAATATGGATTAGGCATGTCGATACATTGAGTCAGGTGTTTTTGCGGTATTTATTCATTTAATAGGTTTACTTCTTGCGTTTACGGTGAAACCCCGATATTTGCTCCACATGGCTGCCGATGTTTGTTATCCATCCATCAGTGTTTATTCAACAATGTAATTTAATGAACATTGATGGATAGATCAAAGTTGAAATATTCTCTGAAAAAAACAATCTTATGAAAAGGAAAACAATCACAAAATTTATATAATCCCATAAGGAAATGTTCAATTTATATTGATTTTTTTAAAAAATAGTTTTTATGATTACTATTATATGATATCGTTTTAAAGGGGAATGAAATGCAAACATTTTCTCTGCAAAAATACGTTCCCTGCGGGGACAAGTGTCATGCGAGCCCGAAGTCAGTTATGACATCAATTTCAGCTGACAGCAGAGGGCGGTCTTGAATCAATCTGCTGAATTGTTATTTCACAAGTGCAGTCCCTGTATTAGTCAGAATGCCGTGTTTAAGCCAGTGGGGGCACATACAAGATAAACTTTTTTTTTTTTTTGCAAGTATTATCTTCAAATTAATTGTCCCTATTAATTGTACATTTGGAAGGAAAAAAAGTGTCACTCCCTCGAGGGTGTACACTGGCTTCCATATGTAGTATTGTATTACATGGGGATTACTACTAGATAGCGCTCCAGATTTGATTCGTTTCATATCAACCATATCTGTTTCATCCCCCCATTTAATTTTAGATTTTTTTTAATGTATTGTTCATGTGTTATAAGCGTACACTTAGACATACTACTTGTTTTATTCCACAGGCAATTAAAAAAAAAGTGTGGGGAAAGTTGTGCAAAGCTAGTAAATCACTGTCACATCTTGATTGAAATCGGCTGCCTCTTCAATGATTAATGCTGTATACATTATAAATACACGACCTTTAAAGGCGTGAGGAGTTGGAGAGCTCATGTTGTTGGATTACTTTCACTGTTGGGAGAGAGGAGAAAGACAAAGTACAGATTACTTCATAAAAATAGTCCACTCCTTTACTTATGAGAAAGTAAATAAAACAATGCAGACTTAGAAAATGTACTTGCAATTCCTGATATCGGGGTTAAGGTCCATGTACGTTCTTTATCTTCGCTAGTAGGACAACTACATGTTAAAAGTGAGTGAAAATCGTACGCTTGGTTGACAACTGCGGTGCAACTCGGACTCATAGTGACATTGTAAAATTCTAGCCCGAGTACTCGTTCGCAGATGACGGATGAAAACGTATTTCTGTCAGTGGCTGTTTACAAACCGGTAAAGGTAAAAAGTCGTCAGTAAAATAAATGCCTTCTAAAATATGGACACCAAGTAAATCTACGTAAATGTAATAACAAAGTGTTTGCATTTGATTACGTCCCACCACTGAGTAAAAGCAGGAAGTTGTCAGAATAATAAATACTCAAGTACAGATACTTTTTTAAAAATCTACTTCAATATAGTAAAGTATTTGTGCTTTAAATTATGTTAAATATTTGTACTTTGTCACTTCCCGTCATTGTAGGTTTCAAACGTAGGTAGGAAAAGTGTCAATTTACTTACTGGTTTGGCCCGTAACATACTGTACCGGGGAAATAAGCAAACATGTTGTTTATTGTTTTCCAAAGTAAAAGCAAATGTTTTATTTTGAAAATTAATACATGAATAGATATTAGACCCCCCCCCCAAAAAAAAAAAAAAAAACACGCGACTGCCGTATGCGGGCTCCGGTGTACACCGCAAAAAAAAAAAAAGTAATTCAGTAGAGTAACGAAGTATTTATACTTGTCTACTTGGAAGAGGGTTGGTCTCCGTCTCGTCTCCCGCCGTGATTGGTGGCTTTGCTAGGCGGCAAGATGGCTGCGTTGGCGCCCTCACTCAATAGCGGCATCCTGGTGGAATGACGCAAGCCACACACTTCGCCTTCACTCCTCCGGAGGTTCTCAGTCACATCCCCGCCCGACCCACCACCACCACCGCCGTCGCTGCCGCCGAGCCCGGAAGAAGACGGAGCGGCTTCACCTCCCCTTCGAACCTGGACCGGGCGGAGCCGGCGCCTCTTGCATCGTAAGTACTTTTTTTTTCTCCTTCATGTGCTTCCTTCCGTGTCGCTTTGGTTGTTGTTTCTTCCCCCCGACGCCGGGGATGTGTGGTCGCGTAGTTCCCCGGGGCTCCGTGGCTTTCGTTGGGCTTGGTGTGTTGTCGACACCCCTCTACCCTCCACCCTTTCTCCTCTCCGCGCCTAGCGAGGCCCCTCAATCTGGGCAGGAGCACTCAACAGATGGAAGGAAGCCGCGGTGCTTGCCTGCCCGTTCGGTGGAAATCAAAGTGCTGCTGCACTCGATCAGCCTTTCCCGATCTTTATGGAGCCCAAGGCACTTCGGCGTGTTTTTTTACATCGGGAAATACAACCGAACATCAGAAAACAAAAAATGTCACCAGAAAGTTTGAACTCAAGAGTTTAATGTGTTCCGGTGGCCAAACTTAATTTACTTGTGCAGTGGTAGCCGAACGTGACTGCAGTGGACCCAACTGCATGCGGCAACGGAAAAACTGCGACCTCATATAATATTTTATGTATAAATGCATTCCAAAAAAAATTGAACCACAAAAACATGGTGCGGTTGTCACTTCAGAGGCTGTTGCTAATGATTGAGCGCATCCATTCACTGAGTGCACCCTCTGCAATGAGCTTGCCCCTTGGAAAAAAAAAAAATCACAATTTTTTTTTTTTCAAAATCGTTCAGCCCTACATTCCAAGCATTGGGGAAAGGTAGGGAATAAACAGATTTCTGAAAAATGTACTTAATTTGATTACTTGCCACCGCTGCTGCTCGCATGTGAGAACAGCTGACAGCGGGGCTCTCGAGAGATCCCAACACGATCAACAGCCGATTACAACATCTGCTCGGTGGCTGCGGCACGACGCCTGCCTGGCGCAAATGTAGGTTGGCGTGGCCAGGGTGGCGCCTTGTGCGCTCGGTCTGTAAATTTGCCTGCTGATCTCTCTCTCTCTCTCTCTCTCTCTCTTTCTGTGCGTCTCTGTCTCTTTGTTTCTGACTGTCACTGAGCGATCGTGCGTGCTGGCCTCCTCGTATCTTTCCTTCTATCTGCTTGATCCAGGTGCCAACTTTGAGCTGGGGTCTCATACTCGTGTGATAATACATATGACAATTTGACATTCCGTTTCGATGTTAGCAAGAATCGTGGAAGTCGACACAACTTGATTTGCTTTCGTGGCCCGGATCTGAATGAATCAGAATGACTTTGCGAAATACGTTTGAACAACTTTGCAGTCCGTTGAAATGACACAGCCCAGCCAAAAAGTTTACGTTGGCGGTTCTACGCTTCTGTAATCATCAGAATTTTCTCCTGTCAAATATCGGCATCTGCATCGGCCGAAAAAAAAACAAAACAAATGCAGAGTTAGGCTGCCCCGCGCGGTTCATGACTGCGCCAGGGCCCACCAGAGCGGTCAGGTGTGACAAGGTAGTCTGGAGCCCCCCACCACCACCCCCGAAGTAAGCGTAATGTGATCCCGCAGGATTGTGTTCTTCTCTGCCCTTCATGTGGCCTCACCAGCACAGAACAATAAAAAGCTGCATTCGACCGCATCGTCGTCGCCTTGCACTGCTACTTAATGCGGTCGCGCGTTGTTGTTGCAGTGGTCCGCTTGCGTCATTTGGATGCATTTACAGTGGCGGGTTCAGAGTCCACAAGCAGGGTTCACAATGTCCTTATCTTGCGTCTTCCCTCGAGATACGCTGATTCTCAGATCATCAGGTGTGCCCCTGGAAGTGATCCAATTTCACTTTTTTTTTTTCCTGAAAAGTAGAAGAATCGCTTGCATACTTCTCCAAATAAGAGGCCGAGTGTGCTTGCTTCAAGTTATTTGTAACTCCCAGTCGGAGTTAACTGTAAAATCTACATTTAAAATATAAGAGAAATGAACATTTTGTAATTAAAAACTAGAGTTCAACCAAAGTATTTAATTCCATCTGTTGAACGTCTGCTAGCTTAAATGCTAACGTGTAATGCAAAATACCACGGAATTAATTTTAAATTCACACACAAGACTTTCAGGAAAGCTTTGATGGGAATTTAAGAGCCAACCTTCAGTTTTCTAAGTTCCTCCATTTTTATTCTGACTTGACTTGACTTGACTTGACGTACCCATGGCAAGTTTCGTGGCTCCATTGCAGCTCCTCATGATTTCATCCACGGTTGCTGCACAATTCGAACCATGCAAATTGCTTGCAACCTGACTGCTTTCCCACCTTAGCAACTTTTGATGAATATGACTTACTATTGACTTGTATCGAAAATAATAATATCGGCGTGTTGAGACGTGAACCGGGGCGCTCGAGCGAGATGGAACGTTTCCCCGCGGCGGTGCGCTTGCCAATTAACTCCCAGATTGATTCATTTCCTTCGGATGAGATCATTTTCAATGAATATTAACGGCTGGCTGCTTTCTCTTCGTTTTGGTTTTTTTGGAGTTGCAGATCGGGGAGAGAAAAGCGCAAACACGCGCAACCTTGTGCCGATCAGCCAAATCCAGTGTTCAAAGTAATGAACACACAAATACTCATAAATATTCGGTGCATACTTACAAAGAAAAGGCGGGAGTTGTTTTTCTTTTTTTTTACCTGTGTTTCAACTTTCTCCGTTCTCAAGGGAATAAAAACATGCAAAAATTTTCTACAAAAATCTGCATTGCGGATCGGGATTCACTTCTTCACGGATTTTTGTTCCATTTTTTTGCGGAAACCCTTGTTTCTTCCCATGTTTGTTGTTTTTGTTTTTATTTTTTTAACTCGCCGCCCCAGATATTGGCTAAAAATTTATTTATTTATTTATTTATTTTGTTTTGCTGTCAATCTAAAAAATTTATTCTCAGCGGGGGAAAAAATACGAGGAGAGTTAAATACTAGAGAGTTGAAAATTTAAAACATAGTTCTCAGGACAGAGGATTTTGCCGGTGAGGGAGGGGCGGGGCGGGGGGTTCGGGGTAGACAGGAGCGCCTCTGTTTTCAAGCATGAAAAACTGCACGCTGATTGACAGCATGGGACTTGTTGCATAGCTGTGGCGTGTACTGCAGGAGATTGTCAAGTTGTTGCATTCGCACACGAGCCGACTCTTGGCAGCGCGCCCGCGTTTTCACTACAAGCCCCTAAAAAACAGTTGAGCTGAAATGGACGCTTGACTGTACATGGACCTCGGTAGTCCATTGTGAAAGCCGCTCATTGAATTGTTTTGGTCATGTCATTATAGTGGATAAATACAGATTGTGAACGGCTCTGGATTATGTATGTGGCACAGTTGTGTACCGTTATCATACTGCGTTTTTGTGAAGTGAAACTCTTGTATTAAGAGTTGGATTAAGTCCGGCAAGTCCCCTCGAAAGGCCCAGGTAACAATTACATGACCCGCCACTGTGTAAAGGCCACAAAAAGACCGGAGCCAGGCAGACGAGACGTCCACATATGGATTATTTTAAATTTGGTACATACCGATTTAAATTCAAGACATTTTGGAACCGTGAGTCGTTCTCAAAAATGGGGCAGATTCGCTTACAAAGCAAACGCAAGGGGCCCTAGTTACTTTCCCTGGAGTGCTCCGTTTAGCTAACCCTTTTTCACTGAGCGGTATAATTAAATTCATTTTGAAGTGGTAACCTCTGGCTTTTGTTAAAGGAGACATTCGGTGCCATTTTCCCACTTGAGTGCGACCTTCGGTCACAGGTTTAATTTGTTCGTGATTAATGTCATAACTTAATTTCCTTGCATCTAAAAATTGTGATTGAGACGCGTGATGCTGATGTCGAGGCATGATCACTTTATTCTGATAAATATATAAATATCCGATTTATCTGTCACGACTACCATACTTCTGTACTTCGCGTATTTGCACGGGAGCCCGACCGATGAATCAGGCAGCCGATGAAATCAGTTGATATCTTTTTAAAAAGCGCCCCTCAACAAGCACTCGACTTGCTTTGCTTGATATTTGCCACAGTAACTCGGGACTTTATTTTCTTTGTGGTTGACATTTCTTTCAGTGCGATACCACATACTCGTATCGTTTCATATCAAGTGTCTACGTACGATATCTCATCATTTGCTGTCAGGCCTTTTTGGCCGGATCCCATTTGGCTGTCTCGCCTTCGTTACTTTGACTGTTTGCTCGCTGTCACAGCGGAGGGAGATGACACAATTAACACAGTTTGTGACAAAGCTGTTTACCCCGGAGCGGGCCAGGTCGCCATGTCTGGGGTTGAAAATGATTCGTCAGTGCACACGGTTGTTGTGACGGAGGCATCGTCTCGCCATGAATCGAGCGCCTTGTTGTTCTTATGCAAGGCATCATCCGCTGTCAGCAGTTGTGCTCTTCAAGCCTGCAGCGCTGTGCTGTATTTTTCTCGTATTGTGCTCGCTTTGAGAAATAAAAAAACAATAAAATTGCCATTCTTTACTTGTGTTTCAATGATTTCGTCCCCCAAAAAGAACTGCAGCTATAAAAATCAAGCAGTTGCATATAGGAATAAAATTAAAATATGACAAAAGTTGAAGTAAACATTTCTGAATTATTTTATTTTTTTTTGCCACAAGAATGGTGAAATGTAAAAAAGGAAAGGGTAGTTATATTGTGAAAAAAAAGTTATCCATTTTAAAATCTCTGAGAAGTTCTAAACATAGGATAACTATGTTATGTTATAACTATGTGACACAGAGAAACCATATATATGTTTTTTACAAATATTTTTACCCCTCCTACACTCTTGAAACAGAGTTCAACTTTTAAAAGTATCGCTTTGTGCCTTTCTTCCCTCTCGCTGTCAAGAAATTGTCGCTTTTATAACATCACTTTGAAGAAATGGAAATGTCTTTTTTCTTTAGGTCACATTAACAATGGATGAGACAAAAAATAATTGTTCAGTGTAACAGTCCAAATAAATCTCATTTTTTGCCAAATCAACAAGCTTAATTTATTATCTCACAAAATAGATGAATAATCATGCCCAAAGATGTACATTATAAAATGAACACACAGACGTCACTTTCTGTAGGCATAAAAAGCAGGATGAAGCGAGGGTGAGACATTCAATAATCTCGAACAAAAAATACAATGAGCTCAAAGGACTTCCCTTTTTCGTTCTTCTTTCAAATGTGCGCTGCCAAACTAAATAGCGTGCCACCATCTAGTGATCACTAATGGAATTACACTCAAAATAAATGTATGCCGCATAATGGCAGGAAAGCAAAGGCGGATCCCTCCATCAATGGAGGTTTACTGTATACTGTAAAAAAATGCATCAAAAACGATAGTAGTGGCGGAAATGATGAAATGTGATATCCTGTACCGGGGTTCACACTGTAATTGAAAAAAGAAAAGCATTTTCTCAATTGTTTTTCTGTAATTTGAGTGTTTATAACCCCAAAACCAAAAAGCCATCATGAAAGGCGTCACTTCTCCATTCAGGAGTCGGAATATTGAAGTGAGAAAGGTGAGGGCGTGAGCAAGTGTTGAAAAAGGGCGCCTTCCCCCTCACGCTTCCTGCTCGTGTTCCTCTTGTCGTTCGCGTGGGCCCAGCCCGTTTTTCAGGCTCGGTGGCCGCTCGCCTTGGGCGTCTGCGGAACCTTTGGGGCTCGCGCGCTACTCCTGTTTACCTCCCCACGCTACCATGCCCGTCGCTCTCGAGTTCCTCCTTCCACAAACTGTCTTTAAAAGGAGGCCTGTTCACACCAGCCACACAAAGTCACCACCCAAAGTCCACGTAGGCAGGATGAGGAGGGCAAAGCCCGAGGGCTTGGTTAGCTGCGTTGTTGTAAAAAATGACTTTTGGGCCGAGGGTGTGTTTTTGTTGTCGTTTAAAAGTTCACTCGATGACTCCCGGTCTGGCAACCTGCTTGATGACATCACGACTAATGAGTAAGGCTTCAACCCTGCAGAGTATGATTAGAGGGAACATCTGGAGTTGCATTTAATGTTAGCATGGGGATTGTGTTAGAGCAGCGTGTGTGACACACGGAGGTGGCAAAAGTCCTCGCACGCTGTACGAGCAGTAAGTACATTTCTCAAACGTGGCCAGTCATGATGGCATGCCATTATGAATGCGCTTAGTCAGAAATGGGTACCGAGAACGAATATTTAGCTTTGGCAGAATAGCAATGCTAAGCTAGCATTAGCACCGGGAAACAAGCGGGCATCAGCCACGGCCGCTACATTGCTAGCATGACTAATGCGTGGGTGGTATGTGTTGCCGCAGCTTAGAAATGTTGTGAACAAACTAAATATGCTAAATTAGATAACAGTTAAGAAAAAAAAATACACCTGGCGGTTGTGATTTTTAAAATAGTCATTCAATTTTAGCCTTTTTCTTTTTGTAAGCTAGCGCAAGATTTAACACATTCTCACCACAAGGCATTCTGTTCTTGGAGCCAAAGACATTAAAAAAAATTGAAAAAATCTTAAATAAGACCACGACTGGGCAATATATTTCTTCTCCACATAAATCTGTTACATCATCCTCGTTAATGCTGGCTGTTGGTGCGGTGTAGTTTGGATCTTATTTATTAATTTTTTTCATTTACTAATGAGGTGAAGTGGCGTGTACAGCTGCATTAATGTTAGCCAAGATGGCGACCTGCATGGTTGCTCCATCTCTGTCTCTCAAACGTTGGGGCAAAAATTTTTCTCAGATGCACTGCGTCCTGTCGAATGGCTTCTCAGAAGAGTGCAAGCTGCATATTTTCCTACACTTTGGCTTCCTGTAGGTGGAATAACTACGTGTCCTAAAGATTTTTTTTCCCCTTATGTGGTGTTATTTTTGTATTCCCCCCTCATTAATGGCTTCTGGGTAAATGACCACATGACCTCCAAGGACAGAAGTCATACCATTAGGACGAAGAGTGTGTACTCTGTCCTAAAATGTTGTTTTCAAGCTATTTAGGTGTTTGTGATCAAAATCCCACATTGAGTGAGTGCGCAGACCATTTTAATGTCACCAATTCTAGGACTCGGTACTCCCTTGACTAAAACTTGCTTGGTATTCCTCCTGTTGGTTTTTGAACGACATGACTTGATAAGTCTTGCCTGATGACATTGATTTGAAAATCAGAATCTTTGAGCAAGTGTGGCATTTCTTTTGGTTGTCGAACGAAATGATGTTTAGGAGTGCCTAACCACCCTAACCTGCCTAACCTCATTAAAGAAATGTTATGGCAGGACTCCGCAGATAATTTTGGATTCAATTTTTTTTTATTTTTTATATGATCAGAATAAACATACACGGTCTGCAGCCAAAAGGTAATTACAACAGCTGTGAAATCTAACTTCATCAGTCAGTCACGTTACACAACTCCCAAAGCCAGGTCGGTAAGCGACGTTAACTTTACAGTTTATTTAAGCGATAGCCGCTCAGACATCAACAAAGCTTCATGTTGGTTATCCGTTTAATTTAGATGACTTGGAAATAGACGACGTGGACACTGGGTTGGAACCGTGAACAAAACTCTTAATTGTGACTGTCTTAGTACAGCTAACTAATGCAACTAAAGATATTGTGTGCTCAGTGGCGAATGTGCAAATACGTGTTGTGACCGAGCAAGACTGCGCGACTTGTTTTCTGACTTGTGATGACTGGACTCAACATGCTTCTGACTTGGCGTGATTTTTGGCCACAGTAACTGGAGATGTATTCACATTTGAAACTTCTCCCACCCCTGCGTTGGCCTGTTGCTCCGCCCCACGCATAACCCGAATTAGAGCGGCCTGGCTCGCAGATTCACGCAGCCTAGCATTATCCCGCGCTCACAACAAAAGCTCTGGGGCCCGCCGACGCTCTATTTTTAGCGCGCCGCTACTCACAAATTGACGTTTCAATACTCGCAAATGAGAGGCCTTCAATCGTGCGCCGCCGCAACCTTGTGAAACTTTCTGCTTTGTGAAGGCGCCCCCCCCCCCAATAAGACAGGCGGGGGTTGGGGGGGTCTCTTTAACTCGATGGACTTTTGCACTCTGACTTTATGAGACACATGATGACAGTGGTGGGAAGTAAACAAGTACCGTACACATACTTTATTACAGTCCTTTTAGACTCTAAAAGTACTGCAATAACATCTGAAAGTAATCTCTAAAATTTAGAGATGTCTTCTTCAGCCTTTATTTTTCTGATGCTTTTTTTTTTAACCCCAGTTACTTGTACTTTCTCTTCCTGACAAATTAGTGATGTTTTTGTTTATAATATAATTTCTTTAATGAAAGTCTGCTAACTTAATGCTGCCTTGTAACGTGATAATTAGCTTAGATGCTACATCTCTTCCAGTAGACCTCAGTGCTGCTAACGTGGTACTACGATAAAAATGCACAACTCTAAATTTGGATTTAATGTGTACTTTAAAAAAAAAAATCATACAGCGAGGACATGAAAATGACAAACCACAATGTAGGATTATGAGAACCCCGGAGGTTGTGGTCAGAGGTGTACCACCTGGAAGGCCTACGCCAAACTGATAAATCTCAAGTTCTCTCTCGCATGCCAGCTCAGCGTAAAGAGAGATTCTTTCACAGATGTCTTCATCTTTTGCCGTTGAAGTGAGGTGTTTGCGGTCCTCCAGAGAGCGGCGGCTGGCCCGTTGATTCGTTATTAGCTGACTCTTGCCAAGTGTGAAAAGCCGCTTGTTGGGTGCTGGCTATGTTAGCTAGCAGGTTGATGCAAAAACCTCACAAGAACTAAGAAGAAGAAGCAGTTTAGGAGTTAAGAGCGGTTAAGATTAGGTTTAGGATCAGGATTATTATATTTATTTTGTGTGGTACTTTGTTTAAAAAGTTAGAGAACCGTTGGCTTGGTAAAATTAAGTGCTAGCATGAGGTTAGGATTAGTGTAGGGGTAATGGTTCGTTTTTTAAGGGTTGGTTGCTACAGTTTTTGGTTTGTTTATGGGGTTAGCGGTTAGGGTTAATTTTGTGTTAGGTACAGTATGTGGTTGGGTTAGGTTAGTTCAGTGGTTTGGTTGGGGTTAAGAATAGTTTAGGGGTTAGGTGTTAGCCTTCGTTCAGTGGTTAAGGTTAATTTATGAAGACCCCTGGTTTCGGGATTACCTTTTGTAGTTCATTTTGCTACTACCTAACTACCACTACGAGGATTATTTCGGTACTAGGTTTTGTGTGTCTCTTGAAACGTGTCGTGTAAATCCAGCCAAGGACACCATTGATTCTGAAGCAGGTTTGATTCAGCTGAAACAACACAACAGCGTGCCAGATGACGATGGTTTAGTGTCCTATTGTACCCTAACACAAAGATCCCGTCCCCACACCCTTCACTCACCTGCTGCTACCTGCCACGTCTACACAAACGGAGAGTGGTTGCCTGTCTCAAACACACACACACACGCACACATAAACATATACACACACTGTACACACTGTTCTCGTATTCACTTGAAACTCTAAAGCAGGTGTGCCAGAGAGTTCTTTTGATAACCGCGCTTGTTTTTCCCCTCTCAACATATCCCATCGTACTTTGCACCCATCTGTAACGCTGAGACGGGCAATCGTCTGATCGTGTGAATTTGTGTACGTTTGGAAAATTTGGGCCAGTCACGAACATTATAGAAAATTTGCAGGAGTGGTACAAAGTCACATAGTTTTCAAAGCGTTCAAATATGACATGGGAAAATATGCAATATGGCTAATAATATGTGGAAGTCATAAATCAAGGTACCATTGATCCGCGCTTTTCATGGGGGGAGGAGCCAGGCTGGCCTGCGAATAGTGAAAGTATGCGTATTACAGACGCCCTTTGAAATGCAATAGGGGGAAAAAAATGTTAGTGTTTTGTTATCCGGAAATTTTTTTTTTAAAAATGTGATGAATATTTCACCTTTCAAAGCAAACGTGGTGAAGCAGCGTTTAGCTCTTATGCTGCACGCCAACAGAAGTGAAAATCAGACCAGAGTGTAAATGCTTTTAAATCCAGGTTATTTGTGTCTTTACTTTTAAATGTTTTTTTGAAGTCTTCGGTTAAATGTTGTCAATGTATTTTCTTTTGGCAATTTTGGCAAGATAGATATATACTTGCTTTTGAATGTCGTTGGCTGTTTTGTTCGTAAATGCTTTTAGGTGTTAGGTGTGCTGGTTGTGAAGCACATTGAGTTACCTCGTCTTTCACATGCTAAAAAACAACGGCTCGCTTTCCTTGCCTTGCTTGTACTCCGCTGTACGAGTCAAGCTGTGGAATGAACGCGGCACAATTTCCCCAAACGTGTCTTTGCGGTCCCTGCAGGTGAGAGTGCGATGAGGAGAGCGTTCCCAGCGTGAGGAGGCCATGGGCTGCACCTCGGCCAAGCAGGTGTCGGCCGTGCCCAACGATGACGAGGGCCGTGGCAAGGCCTACAGCAACGGCGACCTCTTTGCCGGTCAGTTGCACCACGCTCCCGCTCCCACGCGCCCACTCCCACTCTTACTTTCACATTCTTCTATCTCACACACAGACACACATCCTCACACACTTGTCCGCTGATTCTTGGCGACTCCATTTCCTGTCCTTAATCCCTCTGCGTTGACCCTCTGGGCCCGTGCGCCCGCTCTCTCACCATCCTCTTGCGATCATGGCTCCTAATCCTCTGGCCTCAAAGCAAGTGTCCCCAAGTGTCATCCGCATTATTTTATGCGAGGTGTCCTGGGACGTGCCGACAGAGGAGGTTACCGAGCAGAAATTAATGGAGTGCTTTAGCGCAGGTTAATCTCCGAGCGCCATGCGAATATGCACCCGTGGTAGGCGTGAGTTGTGTCATGGAATGGAACCTGCTTTAATTTGGAATTTGAACTTTTTTTTTGGCGCAGATTTTAAAAAATATATATTACACTGTTTGGGTCCGTAACATTTCAGAAAATGGGCGCCATTTTTAAAAAAATGTTCGTCATTGTATTCCAAAGTCAAAACAAAATGTTTTATGTGTTGATTTGGGCCAAGATAAATAAGATGCCATGCTATTATTCCACTTTCGGGTTTACGCCTCTCCCCTGAGCCAACTGACAGACTTATTTTATGGAGCATTGTCATTATCCCCCCGCGTGCGCTAAATGGGGATTCATTGTATTAGTGTGCGCGCATTTGTGTGTCTCTGCGCTTGTGTTTGTTTCAGCTCGCCCGTCAACAGATTGCCAGTCAGGCCTTGCTCTCTCGAAACGCGTTTGTGTCCCAGATATTGTCTGATGCTGTCAGATTGTGGCCACTAAACCCCTGACGACCCTCCTCCTCCTCCTCCTCGTCCTCCTCGTCCTCATGCTGCCGCTTCTGCTCCTCCTTCCCTCGCTCTCGCACAATAACCGGAAAAGGCTGAGCTCCACGACCCAAACGCCACTTGAAAAACGGCCCCTCTCTCGACGCGGTGCAGTTAACCCGCTCCGTTGTGTCAGCCGAGTGGCCCGGGGGTCCCGTCTTCTCTTCTGATGCCGGTGGTTTTTTTTTTGGACACGGGCGTTTTTTTGTTTATTATTGATATAATTATTGTTATAGCGTGACGCCTTGACTTGTGAGATTCATTTGCTCCGTGGCCGAGCTTGTAACTCGATTCACGAAGGAAATCAATCCTAATTGCGGTTTTACAAAGTCATCATGAAAAATAGGCCATTGGATGTGTGAGTCTTGAAGGGGCGTGGCCTCGTGAGTGACATCAGAAGGTGGCGCTCCTGATCTGCGTGTGAGCTGTGGTCGACCGCAGCTCCTTGCCATTTTATGTGTTTCGTTTGTGGAAGGGCATGAAGTGCATCGAGGACTGTCGGAAGTTGGTCGAAGGTTACATCTTGACTGGGAGGGCAGTCTTGTATGTCGGGGAGGAGCAAAGTTTAGCCTGGGTCGTCATGGAGAGTTTTAAATTTTTATTTGTTTTTGCCATTTATTTTCAAGGGTAGCGTTGTCAGGTGTGATCATAGTTTCTAACTCCCATGTAGTTTTTATTTATTTATTTATTTGTAATATTTCACGGTTTTGTTTGACCCCCAAATAGAATGTTCGTTTTTGTTGATATTTTTTTGTGAAATTCTGTTCCAGTTCAGTAAGTAAAGTAGAAGCTGCTCGGTTTGCTTTGGTGGGGCACAAACAAACGGGGACATAAATTGTGCACTTGAAGACAAAGTCAACTCAGTGGACTGCGTGTGAATGTTTAGTGTGTCCTCCTCGAACCGGCGATGAGACGAGACGTCATAAAGAAATGGGGGGGGCTTCTCAAAATAGGTGCTCCCTTTTATCCTGCACTTTTCTTCGGTGTCACTCCTTCGCTCCTGCGTCGAGTCCCGTCTGGCGTTGCCGTGACGACCCCCCCCCCCCCCCCACCGACCCC
>CAAKHF010023958.1:20350-41619 GCA_901007745.1 Hippocampus kuda | reverse complement strand
AAATAGTCGCCAAAGCGCTGCGCTTCCAGAGATTCGAGGTGGGACTATGGCGTGCGTGTATCTGCGTGCGTGCGCTTGTGCATATATAGATATATGCGTGTACGCGCGCGCGTGTAAATGCGTGCGTGTGTATGTGCCAGTGTTTGAGACGACTTCTTTACGCACGCTTTCAAGAGTGCGCTCTTCTTTCTTCTAATTTAAACGTTTACTTTATGATTGTGAAGCTAAACTATATCTCTCGTTATCTCCAATGCGTGTTCTTTTTTTACTTGATTACTTTCGCAATACTTTTTTTTCATATTTGCGTCCAGCGGTTGGCAATGCTCGTTCAAATCCATCTTGACTGTGCTGTGTGGTTTTCCAAGCAGACCCATGTGCAGAGGGCAGTGATGGCTGTCACATAGATGCTATTTGTCAGACGACCCAGGACTCATACAAGTGCACATGCAAAACAGGCTTTAAAGGAGACGGCCAACACTGTGAAGGTAATGTGTGCACATAGCATCATATCAAGGGGTCGTCAGGGACGTCAATCAGGATTACCCCTCAAATATACTACTCAAACGCTCTGATACGCGCCACTGAAACATGGTAGTAATGTGTATATGAGTGTTGAAGAGTGGTTCAGTTGTGTGTGACAGTGTTTTAATAGCGCTTGAGAGTGTTTATGTAAAAGTGTTTTGTTTGTGTGCATGAGAGAATTTCAGTTTCAGTAATGTGCTTGAGTGTTTTACAGTAATGTGTGAGAGTGTTGCAGTAGTATATGAGCAATGATGTCAGTAGTGGGTGTGAGCGTATACTGTATGTATACATGTATACGAACATTTCAGCAGTATATATATATATATATATATATATATATATATATATATATATATATATATATATATATATATATATATATATATATATATATATATATATAATGTATATATATATGTGTGTGTGTGTCAGCATTTCAGTAGTGTATATGAGAGCACGTCAGTAATTTGGCATGAGACCGATATGTGAGAGCATTTCAATAGTGCACATGAATTAAAAAATGTTTGAATGACTCAATTTCCTTTGTGAGTGTGAGAAGACAAATGTCAGTGGTATGTGTGAAAGCATTTCAGTAGTGCGCATGAGCCCGTTTCAGTAGAGTGTTTGAGATTACAGTATGTCAGTAGTGTGTCTGAGATCATTTCAGTTGTCCGCATGAGAGCAGTTCAGCACTGTGTGGGAGCATTTCAGCAGTATGAAAGACAGCATTTCCATTGTGTGCATGAGAGCATTCATAGTGAATGAGAAGTTTCATTTAGTTTAAGAGAGCATTTGATCAGTGGGTGTGAGAGTGTGACAATTTTGTGGATGCGTGAGTTTCAATATATCGTTTGTTTCATTTGCCTATGTGAGAGCGTTTCAGTAGTCTATCGGAGCCTGTGTGTGTGTGTCTGTGTGTGTGTGTGAGAGAGAGAGAGAGCAAAAAATATGTCAGTGATGGTGTGAAAGCATTCCCGTGGCGTGCGTGAGCTCGTTTCAGTAGTGTGCATGAGATCATTTAAGTAGTGTGTGATCATTTCAGTTGTCTGGATGAGCACATTCAATATAGTGTGTGAATGTTTCAGTGGTGTATGATATTGTTTCACTAGAAATAAAAGCATTTCAGTAGTGTGTGGATGGAATTGCTGCAGTAGTTTGAATGAGAGTGTTTCAGTCATGCGTATGAGAGCGTCAGTAGTGTGAATGAGAATGATTCATTTTGTGTGTCAGAGAGCATTTCAGTAGTGGGTGTGAAAGTCTTTCAGCAGTGTGGATGTGTGTTTGAATATTGTATGTGAGAATTTCAGTTGCGCACACAAGAGCTTTGCAGTATTGTGTATGAGAGCATTTCAGTAGTGTATGAGAAGAATTATATTATGTCCTTGATGGCCCCCTCCTAGCATAGCATCATTAGCCCATTCTGACCCTCTGGCAAATGAGCTGTACTGTACTCTTGTTGCTTAAGCTCAATGATTTATGTGCTGCTTACTCCCTAGACATTGATGAATGTGACTTGGAGTACAATGGTGGCTGTGTACACGAATGCAACAATATACCAGGAAATTATCGCTGCACTTGTTACGACGGCTTCAATTTGGCTCACGACGGTCACAACTGTTTAGGTAAGATCAGCTGGGGGCGATTTTGATGGCACACATCGCATTTGTGTTGGCTCATTGCAAACTTTCTCACACTGACTCGGGAGTTCTTTTCTTCCTTTGAAACTCACACACAGAGTGAAAATGTAACCTAATACAAATAGTTTTGGTTTTGTTCATGCGCGCTCAAAAGTCAGATAAATATTTATGTCTGAAATGATATGAAAAAGCTGTATTTACCATATGTTTGGGACAAGCAACGAAACAATGATGTGATGGATTTGCATTAGCTGATTGAGCTGAACCAACGAGTCTCAACCAGGGAGTGTCCAAACTTTTTCGACCAAATGCTGCATTTAGAGAAAAAAAATCAAACAATGCAAGGTCCACTTTGACATTTTACAGTTGTAATTTATTTAGCAATCCACCTTTGTACAAAACAAAATGCAAAAATTCAAAACACACATGCCCCCCCCCTCCAAAATGCCAGGAAAAGCCTTCTAGAACATCTGAACTTTATTTGGGGGTTAATCAGAGGCACTTTGTGCTGACTCACATTTAACATAAGTTTGAATGTGATGATTGATTTTGATCGAAGTCATATCACCTGTTACAAGAAGGTGTGAACACTTTTGCAACCACATCATGTCTGTGATTTATTTTTACTTCCCTTCTGCAAAAGATTAAAGTCCATGTAGAATTTCTTGGAAATGTGCCATACCTCAGAGAGAGTGTTGTTAAAGGGGCAGTCAACCCAAACATTTTCTTTGAAGGAATATGTTCTATGCAGCCCGACTAATCTAAACACCGCATTCTGATTCATATTGCATGTATGGAATATGAGTTAAGCAGCAAAATCTATCTCAGGCAGCGGCCATTTTGCTACTTACTGTCGGCTGAAAATGACCTCACAGTTGCTCAGGGCTCAGGTAATGATCAATTACGGCTCACCTGTTTTTTGAAGATGAGCCACGATTGGTCATTACCTGAGTCCTGAGCAACTGTGAGATTATTTTCAGACCACTCCAATATTAATGGTTAAAACAAAATTAAGCTTAACGTCTGTTCTGTCCCGTTGCAAATGCTGTGGGCGAGTCAGCCGAATGCATTGAAAGTATGCCCAATTCAAATGTCAACTGTCAATAAAATAACACAAATCTGTCTTTTTGCTCATCCCTACTTGCTTGAGCGATGAACATTTATCTGCTTAAAGGCTCGAGTGGCTGGGACATACCCTACCAGTTCATCGCGGGACTTTTCCACAGAGCATCAAGGCGCTCTAAAGCTGCCACGGCTGTCAAATTCACCCTCCTTGAGCTTCTGTCTTTCTCACAGTGATGTGCGCTCACTCACGGCCAACAATGAAGTGCTCTAAAGGGGCAACACTTGCAGACTACCAGAAGGAATCATACATTTCTACGGTGTTGGCATAGCTAGCTAGCTACCAGCATGTCACAATTGTGCTGGATGAAAGTTGACGCAATCTAAAGCGCTCAGGTAGCGAAGTAGTTTTAGCCACTCCCCAAAAAATCGGCACTGCTGAAATGTGTGAAAATTAGTGCTGTGATTCCACAACTGCTTACTACATAGTTCTCAGTCTTTGCAAATGTTTTTAGGAAGTAGCTTCAAACATGTAAAATGTATTAAAGAAACAAATCAGTCAATTCACCTTTCAGGGTCTTAAACAAAACATTCTCATTTGACTTGTAGAGGTAATAGGTCACTGTTGGAAAAAAGTTTTGAAATATATTTTAAATTGGTCTGATTTTGTTTACCACAAAAACCTGGCATTTCACCAGAGGTGTGTAGACTTTTTTTTATATACACTGTATATATATGGGCGGGCTCAATTTTTCATTTTAGTACTTATATACCGCCGTCTGCCAAAAAACTGATGACGGGCCTCAAATTCCCTCCTGCGCGGGTCATGGTTTGGACACCACCGGTCGTAAACACCTCCATGAATACCTCCGACTTTGAATTTCAGATGTGGACGAATGCAAATTCAACAACGGCGGCTGCCAGCACACTTGTGTCAACACTATGGGCAGCTACGAGTGCCGCTGCAAGGACGGCTTCTTCCTCAGCGACAACCAGCACACGTGCATCCACCGCTCTGTTGGTGAGTGCGCAGCACGCCCACAACATGCATGTACTCAAGGAATGAAAACCGATTCAATATTTATTGCATATCCTTCATATTTGGGCCCCAAACAAGCAGCTGGTCGAAGAAATCTATATTAGAGATCTTAAAATTCGCAAAAAGTGAACAAAAATCGGCTTGTTGTTGTCATCTTTTGCACATTAACACATTACAGCCTTAGACAAAGATAATGACATTCAGACAATCCTCACTAAATTCATTCCGTCCCAAAATTGGCTGATTTTTGCAGATTTTTTTCCCTGTTGTTATGATAGCAACTACTAAAAGATGGTGAAACAGTCAAAAATGTTCTGCCTGTAATTCATATTTTTATTGTTGTAAGTGAAAATGGACCAAAAATAAAGTTATTTATTTTTATATTTTTAATTAAACAGCCAATTAATCGGATATTGGAATTTTATTCTGCCAAATATCGGAATCGGCCTCAAAAACATCCATTAGTGTAGTCCTACTTCTTATTAAGCATAGTCTGCTATTTCAGGGATTAGAAGAATCACTGTGTCATACTAATAATGTTTTTTCCTTTGCTCATGCCACGTTTGGCCTACTAGTTGCAAACGTGACTGGTAAACTACAGTGCTACATTACAAGGCCCAACTAGTCGGCATGTTTGGAAAGACATTTGATCATTTATTTGACATCCTTTATATCAAGTTTAGGGTGCACGTACTAATATACAGTAAATATTAGTCCTCACTTGGAAAAGAACAATTCAGCACACCAGTAGAGTGACTGTGTCTTACTTAACATTACTCGTTCAACTAGAGTGCTGAATTTTCTTACTATGGCATACTTGTACATAGCCTTAAGGTGAGTATCAAGGATATCAAAGCCTTATGAGCATATACAATATTCAGTATCAATTACTGTATATCTAGCTATTGATTCATACTTGAAGGCCAAAAGCGGCTTTCGTAGTTGGAAAAAAAAATCTGAATAAAGAATGGATGAAACACAAACATGTACACATGTCGAGAATAAGTCACATATTCTTCATCCTCTGCATAGAACAACTAATATTTGTGCAGTACTGATTAGATAAGTGAGGAGGTGAGTCGTCTCAATGTAACTTTATGATTCTCACTTGAGTACTAGGACATGCCCTGCTGCAATATAATTGGCTTCTAGTTATCAAAGCTATCAAATGCACGATCAAATAACTTTTCATACACATGTAAATCTCTCAACATTTAAACTTTGAAGTGTGATTTGATGACGCTTGTGTTTCCTTGTGAGTGACAAATTCTCATACAAATTCAAGACTTGGGAGGGCACAATGAAGAATGCATCGCCTTTGCTTTTCATCTGCGGCAGCAACACGCTGTGGGAAAAAGGATGTCTGCATCCCGAGAACAAAACAAGTTAATAAGTACAACACTTGTCCCTGTGTGCTCTGTGTCACACATCACACTGGAGTGCTTTTGTGCTCTCCACTCCATCGGGTCCTGATAGGCCTTTTAATTCGTGAAGACCCGGCCACTCAGCTGTGACCCATCTTTACAAATACTCCATATCTCATTTTCCAACTGAAAGCATCAAGGGAGCCCGGTAGCACACACAAGAGCCATTTGACTGTGTGAGTCAACGCAACTCAACGCGCTTTACACTAAGTAACAGTTTGGCAAATAGTGAACAAGTCATCACGAGTTGAAGTTTACCGTCTAAATGAATCCTGCTACAGGACATGACGCGCTAAAATATGATTGGCTGCTGCAAAGAGGCATGGTTTGCTGAGACCTTAAATGGGATTCATATTAACGCTTCAATGAACAGTGAGCAACTGGTTCGCACATTCGCCTCACAGTCCAGAGGTCTGGCCTTCCTGTGTGGAGTTTGCATGTTCTCCTCGTGCCTGCGTGGGTTTTCTCTGGCTACTCCGGTTTCCTTCCACAATCCAAAAAAAACCATGCATGGGAGGTTAATGGAACACTCTAAATTGTCCCTTGTTGTTGTTTGTCAATATGTGGCCTGCGTTTGGCTGGCAACCAGTTTTACTGTCCGAAGACGACTGGGGTAGGCTCCAGCGTGCCCCGATCCTTGTAGCGATAAGCGGCTCAAGTAATGGCTATGACCATTATCCCCGGTGCCAGTCTTATACTGCCCCCAGGGGGCCAAGGTGTGCAACTGTTTAATTCCTTTTAATTTAGTGTAATGTCATTACTGTGTGTCTATATACAGTACAATATTATGGAGTGCTATTTTTCCTCATTATAATACACAATTACAGCAATTTTTTTGTTGTACTTTTGGGGAAAACTGGAACGGATTAATGCCATTTCCATGCATTTCAATGGGAAAAGGTGATTTGAGATAAAATATGTTTTTAGTTTTGGATGTGGTCAGAGAATGAATTACATTCGTATTTCAAGGTACCACTAAATTTCTTTACCTAAAAATGACATGCCAGTTAATGTTTTTGAATCATTCCAAAGCATGAGAACAATCAGCCCTGGGCTAATCTCTTAATATGAGCGCTTTTTGTGTAGAGCTGCTCACTCACTGTAGGAGTCTAGAGAGCCTCATTGTGTTCCTCTGTGCATCCCAGAGGGCCTCAACTGTATGAATAAGGAGCATGGCTGCGCCCACATCTGCAAAGAGTCGCCCAAGGGAGGCGTGGCCTGCGAGTGTCGCCCGGGGTTCGAGCTGGCACACAACCAGAGAGGCTGCATATGTACGTGTGAATCTTTCTCTATACAGTACCACAAACCCGCAGATGCACACGCATTTGAGGGCTTATTTGCTGACTGTGCGGCTCATAGTTGGCTATTGTTGACCCCCATAGTGACTTGTAACCATGGCAACGGAGGCTGCCAGCACACCTGTGAGGACACAGATAATGGCCCGATATGCAAGTGTCATGTCAGGTACACCCTGCAGCCTGACAGGAAGTCGTGTGTTGGTAAGTCTTTTTGCCTTCTATTCATGTTTGTGTACAGTATGTCACAAACACAACACACAAATGGCAGTACAGTCCCATGTTAAACTATGTATTTATCTGTCTATCTATATAATACTGATAAAAAATGCATCATGACATGTAAAAACAAACAGTGGAACCTTTGTTTTGAACACCATAGGCTCTACTTTCGCGACCGGTGTAAATTCGGTGTAGCGCATGTCATATCTCTGGACGAAGACGGGTTAGACCCGCTAGTAATTTCGCAGACGAGCACATAGGGGGTGCTGCGCTACTGTGGGACCAGTCATGACCAATCAAAACAATCAAAGCAGCGCCTTTTCATTCTCTTAAGTGTTATTAGTCTCATGAAAGTCGGGCCATGATGGAAGCACATCTGTGCCTTGGAGGGAGCACTTGGAGACCTCCCCTGTCACTGATGTGCTTCCCCCATAGCTGTGCCACCCGGTGGAATGATTTAGAAAATATGCATAATACAGTGACTCACTGGGTTTGTTGTTGGGTGCGATCCACCACACATGTCAACAGAGCTCAGAATCTGTCCGCCTGTGCCTCGATCAAATTATAATTACGTGTTTAAATAATTTGTGTCGAACTTGAAATTATACTACAGTACCTTTAATAACTGAACAGAGTAACTTTTATAGCATTGCCCGTACACTTCATGACACATCTCTAGTAGACTGAAAATCTCCAATATGGAACGATCCTATAGTTTTATCCCTCACACACATTTCAAGGCTCATTAAAACTCACGTAAACTTATCAAAACACATTTTCAGATTTTCTTTGCACCTGTTCTCGCTCTCTCACTGTCAAGTTCTGGGAGACGATTGCATGAAATCACTGAAGACTCACAAAGAAGACTTGCTCTTGCACAGTTCTCCAAATAAGAGGCAATGCGTGCTTGCTTTAAGCTGTTTGTCAGTCCTAGGTTGAAGTTTACTGTAAAGCACTAGAAGAGGGAAAAAGTTCGATTAGTAAGACACAATCGCTTAAACTGAGCACTATTCGTTCGATGTGTGTGCTGAATTTCCTTACATGTGAGGACAAAGAGTCTACGTTGACACGGACCGCAAGCGGGATATCAAGAATAGCAAATAAATGCTCAAATGGCTTTCCACAGTTTAGTCTTTAGTGGTTCCAATGTTTACTATTCTCCTCGCAACCTAGTAGATGGAGTTAAAATTATGTTCCCAAGGATATTGTATGCCAGCTCCAACAATATGACAGCTTGCCCAATATACAGTATCGCTATCCAATTCAAGAGCTGCTTAAAAACTCTGCTTTGACAAAAGGTAAAAAGGCTGGCCAGTTGTTTTAAATTCAATATTAGCTCATTTTAAAAAGTCATAATTTTGTGGTTAAAGCTTCTAATTTCCAAGTATTTCAGTGAATTAAACCTGACAAGGGCGGCACGGCAGATGCCTGGTTAACACGTCAGCCTCACAGTGCAGAGGTGCAGGGTTCGATTCCTGATCCGGCCTTCCTGTTTGGAGATTGTATGTTCTCCCCGTGCCTGCTTGTGTTTTCTCCAGGTTTCCTCCCGCATTCCAAAAACATGCATGGCAGGTCAATGGAACACTCTAAATTGTCTCTAGGTGTGATTGTGAGCACAGATGCTTGTTTGTCTCTGTGTCCCTGCAATTGGTTGGCAACCGGTTCAGGGTGCACCCCGCCTACTGCCCGAAGATAGCTAAGATAGACTCCGGCATGTCCGCGACCCTTGTTTAAACCTGATAAAGAGCTGGCAAACCATCAAAGCTGTAATTGCCTCACAACTCCCCCAAGATTAATATTCCATTAAAGTCGGGGTTCAAGCTGTAAAAAGCATGCAGACCTCCCCGGAGGTCACTCAAGTGTGAATTCATGCTGTGCAGACTATGCAGACGCAAATGTGCAGAGTTTCGTTGGAGATCACATCCAGTACTTTCCAAAGATACCAAATATGTCAAGATTCATTTTGGGTGAATGTGTATGAAGCTGTCCAAAAGGCACCCAGAATATTTCCATTTGGTGGAATGGTGCAGCTATAAAAACAGATATTGTGAGTGGGGCTAAGGATCTTTTCCAACCTCAGACCTACACAGGGGAGAAGGAACAGGGCAAAACTGCTTGTTAAAATAGTTTTTCAGTGTGTTTTGTCATATTTCCTGTCAAAATAGAAAGAAAAGTCCACCGCAAGTCGATGAGAGCACAGGCCGGGGGCCAGCTTAGTTGCAAACTTTGTTTCTTTAGTCAAGCAGAGATTATTTTGATGAATGAATGAAAACACGGTAGCGGGGGAAAGCTCTCTGAGTGGACCGTGAAGGATAGGGATCAGGCTGCAGATATCAGGTGATATCTTTGCTCCACCGTGGCGGCTGTTATGGTTGTGTGTGTGTGTGTGTGTGTGTGTGTGTGTGTGTGTGTGTGTGTGTGTGTGTGTGTGTGTGTGTGTGTGTGTGTGCAGCTATCTCGGCACAACAGGAGACCCAATTTGGAAAGAAGGCTGCACAGATATACGCTTGGACCTCACACACACACGCGCACACACACACAGCCAAAAATCGCAAGTGTAAACATGCTGCGAGACGACCACTGACATCAGTGTTATTTTGGATTCATGATTTTTTTTTTCAGCTGTTGACTCACAACATACAGACAGAAGAACGTAACATACACTACACATTACTACTCCCATAAAGCATACCACCAGTGAGCCACAGGGAACTACAGTGGGCTAACTCCATATTTGTCCTTTTTTGAAGTGAATTGGAAGATTATTTTGCTTTTGTAACATTCAAGCTTTGAATTTCTCTCCTGCGAAATGACTAAATGGAGTTAGCCCACTCTAAATGGCGGGCAACTAGTCCATGGTGTACCCCGACTTTCATCTGAAGTCAGCTGGGATAGGTTCCAGCTCACATGTGATGGAGTAAGCCCACTTTTGTCTTGAGTGGCTCCAACCTAACACAAAATCCCGATCCAATGCACACCTCAAAATAGCGAAAAATAAAAACTCAATCATTGAAAAAAATATATCAAAAAGAAAAAAAAACCACTGTCATGGAACAAAGACAAAAATAACTTCTATAAGTCAACAAAAAAACAAATCTGTATAATAGTTACATGAATGATCAATCTAAAGGCAACTATTCTTTCTGGGTTGGTGTCTTTACAGCAATCCAGTTGTTCGTCATGATTACCTTCTTTGTGAGCAGACAGAAAAAGAGAAATATATTTTTACTCTTTGACGCTTAGACTTCCCAGTATACAGCGGATAGAAAAAGTCTACACACTCCTGTTCTAACACCAGATTGTTGCTATTTTTAAAATGAGACCAAGATACATTTACAATTGCAAAGGACAGGTGAACTAAATGACGAAAAGACTGTTTTTGCACAAGTCTGCACATGCTTTTATAATTGGGACATGGCTGTGTTCAGAATTAATGAATCACATGCAAACTCAATTTAAATGGGAGTCCACAGTCACCTGCCACCATTTAAAGTGCCTCTGATGAACCCCAAAATCAAAATCAGATATTCTAGTTGGTTTTTCCTGACATTTTGCATTCTAGCAGAAGTGGGAGGGTTTAGTCCTAACACTGACTGCTATTTTGAACTGTTCATAATTCCCTCTTTCTACAAAGCATGATGCTGCCAACACCATGCTTCTCTCGTAAGTATGGTGTTTTTCAGGCGATTGAACAGTTTTGTTTTTGTTTTGCCAAAGAAAAAAAAAACACCTTTTGGAATTGTCCAAAACTTTTAGTTTTTTTTTTTTCAGTTTCATCAGACAATGCAAGATATTTTATGTCAAAAAAGCAGTCAGTCACGCTTTGGGCTTGACCTGTCAGGAAAAGCTCACTGGAACGTCTGAAATTGATTTATGGTTAATCAGTGGCACCTTATATTGTTACAGGTGGGTGCAAATGCTTGCATTTGAATTACCGGTACACGCTATTCCAACCACATTTCAGTTGTTTATTTGTACTTCCCCTCTCAAAAAAAATGAAAACAACCTTCTCAATTGGTTCATAAAGGTTGCTGGTCATATTAATTCAATTAAAATTAATATTTAAATTAATATTAAAAGTTTTAAAATGGCTTATCTCAGTCGCAATTTTTTGGGCATCACACAAATCTGGTATTTGAAAAAGGGTGTGTAGGCTTTTACTGTCCTCAGTCCATGTTTGCGGTGTGAGTGGAATGGCTACTAGTTGCTTTGTTCTGCCCAAGCAGTTCTGTGTGAATAGTGAGTGTGTGCCCTAAGCTCTAAGCTTTGTGTCGCAGAGCGAGACGAGGCCACCACCGAGTCGTCGGACCACAACGCCACGTCCTTCGCCGAGGTGGACAAACGGGTCAAGCGGAGGCTTCTGATGGGTAATATAGCAGTCAGTCCCTTGGCTTGTGTCATGGCATGCGGAGCTGCCAGGAAGCGCTGGGCGTTGAAGAGGCGAAATGTCTAATAAACCGGAGCATTCCTCAGCCTTTTGAGCAAACTGTGAAATGACTGCGCACTCACCGTCTCGCCCACTGCTTCTCCCCTGAAAAATATGCACTTGTGACAGTGTGGTACATTTCACATTTTCCTTCCATTTGGGAAGGTTCGAGCGTGAAAGCCTTGTCTCGACACTTTGGATTTGACAGATTTTCAGGTCACTCCTTACATGTTAGTCATAAAACGTTGCTAAATGTGTGGATGCCTTAAAAGGTCTTTCAAGTTCATAAGCAACCGTAAATCAAACAATGGCAACACCTAATTAGATTCGCTCCTATTGGGAGGTTGTTGTCCAATAATCATTTAATTAGTAGTCGGCGGCTTTGCAGGCCACGTTGTGGTTATAGTTTCTCTCTTGACTGAAACCATATAAATGAATACTTGAATTATTACATATACACAATGATTGTATATATAAGTCAAAGAAAATTTACCAAAAGTGGAGACACTTTTCAATTTTGGATCAGCTCAAATCATGCAGTTGACACGCATGATTTGCTTTAGCGGGCCACAGGAAATGATGTGGCTGACTGGGTCTGGGCATTAAGCGTGAGACCTGTGCTTGTATATTTGGAATAAGTGGGATCTGTTATTTTGTTCAGTAGAACCTCCATTTTCCTGATCAATCCATTCCAGAATGTCTGAGTAAAATTGAATGGTACAAAATCCAAAGAAATATTTTCAATAGGAAAGAATGTGAAACCAATTCATTAGTTCCAGACACACAAAAATATCAACAAAAATGATTGAATATGTTTTCTGTTTGTTTTTTTTTTTAAATTCGAGGAAATACCGGTTTGCTTGGCAACACTCAGACAACTTGGGGTAACAGTGGCGTGATGGCCTGCCAAATATCAGGCCTTCAACGTAATAGTACATTATATTCTCACTACATTTAATTGAGCCCAATTGTGGCTTATTTAGCAGTCACACTCAAACTATTTTGAGGTTGTTCACGTGTAACTGTGAAATAAGCCATCATGTGGCCCAAGAAGGTGTAGTGAAACCTTTTTATTGCATGCTGTGCTTTTCTTTAGAAAATATGATTTCGCCTGAGATTTATTGCTTTGAATTGTCAATAATGTTGCATTTTTGGGTGACATGTCTTGCCATCTGTTGAATTGCATAAAAATGTGCATTTCATGAAACGCTTCAGGTGAATGCGCATCAATTCGCGGAAATGAGTGGCTGAGGAAAAACTGAATGGTTCGAAAACCAGGGCACATGAAAACTGAGGTTCCACTGTTTATTAAAATGCATCCTTGATTGATTTGCATAACACTTGAACTATTAACACAGTCGACCCATGATTTCCAAACACAGTAGTGGTAATAAATATTCAAACAGTGTGTCGTGTGTATATACTGTGTGTGTGTGTGTGTGTGTGTGTGTGTGTGTGTGTGTGTGTGTGTGTGTGTGTGTGTGTATATATATATATATATATATATATATATACTTTTTTGGGGGGGGGGAGTACATTGCAAGTGCTGCTCAGTCGTTTTTAACTTTTAGGAGATTTTATTTTAATTTTTTTTTACCATACTATAATTCTTTGATTCTTACCTGATTATGCAGGTAAGCTTAATTTTATTTCCACTGACTCTTGTCCTGACTAGGACAATGTGTTCTTTGCGAGGACAAGTTTAACCCTTTTTGGTCGTGGTGTTGTTCATCTCCAGCCACAGTGCTATGGAAAGCCGTTTGAGCATTTATTCCACATCCTTAACATCCATACTAAGGTCCATGTTGTAGTATGCGCTTCATCTTCACCAGTATGAAAATTCAGTGACTTAGTCGAACCAGTAATGTTTTTTTCACAACTGGTGCGTTCCAGATTTCCATGTTACTCCATGTTACAAGTGAATCAAAACTGTGGATTAGTTGATGGTTTGTATGGTTTGTCAGTAACATTATTGACTTTATACAATTGTACCAGTTAACATATTGTGCTTCACTACTAGTATTAGTAATGTGCAGATGTTCACACTACACAGTACATTTTGTAGTGTACATTTTATCCTAATCAAGGAAAATTATATTCTGAAAAAGACTATACTGGGTCCCAGTCCGGACAGAGTAAAATTTACCCTTGGAAGAGAGTAAAATATTCCGTCATTTTCTCTGAGTAGTGGATTAATTGTACTCCAAACAATTAAAATCAACTTTTATTTGAAGAGAATCTATGTTACTCAGCCACATTTTACACCGACGAGAGTGAGGTTGTACCCAAATGTCTAAATAAAAGTAAATGAAAAGGAAAAAAATGTCAATCTGTATATATCAGTCAACCAATTTTACTGTGTAATAATCACACTACTGGACCCCACTGGAAGGCAAGCACTAATAGCCTCTTGGATGCCACTCATAGCACTAAAATTGCCATGAGTAGTTTTGCCTGATTGGTCAAATGTAGTTTGGCACATACCATATAAAGTTAGCCAATTATTGCGCACAACTGTCATACCGTATTGATAAGCAGAAGTGGAAAAAAAGTCATTCTATTCATGCACCCTTGCTTGCCATGATGCTGTTTGAGCATGCGTGTGATATTGTACTAGTGCTTTCAACTATGTATAGCTACTCGTGCGCTATGGGTAAATGCTCAAATAGTAGTCCAGGGATGAGTATGTGCTCTTTTTCCTCATTAGTAGGACAACACTGTCGTCCTAGTCGAACATCTACATGTCACCATTAGTGGGGGAAAACTGGCCACTAGTTGACATCTGTGCGCCACTAGTACTACTAGTGAAGCACTAGATGTTAACAAGTCAAGTTTTAGAATGTCACTCATAGAATGCAACTTGTGCGCAGTTTTGCCCTTACTAGTAAGACACAGTGGTTCTACTAGTGTACTTGAATTGTCTTACAAGTGATGACAAAAGGTGTACTATTACATGGACTATAAATTCGACTTTAAAGTCGAGCTCAAGGAAAAAGGTATAAATGTTCAAAAAGCTTCCCATACAATGCTGCCTCCCCACTGTGTTTATTAGAAAAGCAGAGCAATGGAGAAAATAACTCAAAATGAAAGAAAGTCATCTACAACAACAAGTTCCCATCTCAAAAATTACATTTTATAGAAGCAGTAGGAATGTATGTATGTATGTATGTATGTATGTATGTATGTATGTATGTATGTATGTATGTATGTATGTATGTATGTATGTATGTAACATAACAATCACCGTATCCAATACTGGCTGTAATAATACCATATGCAGTACAACAAAACACACGCGCGATGAGAAATACAAATAGAGAAACTTTCCCCAGTCGCTTGGATACACCCATTTTGTCCATCACTGAACATGCCGTGACTGTTGTGGGTTTTGATCTTTGCCATACATTTGCATATTGTGTGTCATCCTTGCAGAGACCTGCGCAGTCAACAATGGCGGGTGCGACTGCACTTGTAAAGACACATCAACGGGCGTGCGCTGCAGCTGCCCCGTTGGCTTCACGCTGCAGCCGGATGCCAAAACGTGCAAAGGTCCGTCTAGCTGCTCGCAGCAGCCACACCGATGCCGCTCTGTCGTCTTGTTGAGAATGTGTGATCTTATGACAAACCGTTTGAGCATTTGAGCATCGATATCCAGCATAGGTCATGTACTAGTACACTCATCGTCTTCACAAGTAGGACAATTCAGGGCCTTCCATAACTATACATTTGTGCAAACAAGCGGCGCAACTTTATCAAACTCGTGAGGCTAAAGTGTGCACTAACTGACATACGTGCCCTACTAGTACTGCTAATGAAGCTATTCATTCTACTATTGTGCTGAACTGTTGGACTTGTGAGGACAAAGAATGCACAAGTGCGCCTTAGAATGGAGTTCGTGGCTATTGAATGAAAGCTCAGGGCACTCGTAGAACAGCTGTGCCTCTAGTAATGCTTTTTTTCTCCACCAATATCACAATCATAGAAAACATTTGACATACTAACAGGACAACTACATATTACTTGTAAGACAAAAGTAGTAATTGGCATTTCGGTCTACTAGTACGGTTCAGGAGGCTACTAGTGTGGTGCACACATCTACTCATCGGGTTAGTAGTACAGCACAACACAGTAGTTTACTAGTAAGGTTACATCACATCCAAGTAGGTCAAAAAAAGTGGCTTTAGCTGTGGCAAAAACTTAACGACACCCTCATTCTATTAGTATGTAGTCTGCTATGTCTCACAAGTGAGGAAAAAGAGCATCTAAGTATATCCTGGATACCAAGGTTGTGGAAGAAATGCTCAAATGCTTTCCATCCACTTTTGTCGGCAGACATCGATGAGTGCGAGCTTCAAAACGGTGGCTGCGATCACTTCTGCAGGAACACCATCGGCAGCTTTGAGTGCAACTGCAGAAAAGGCTTCAAGTTGCTGACGGATGAGCGTTCATGTCAAGGTATGGCCTGCACCTCGTTGCTTTGTGTGGAAAAAAAAATAGCACTTCAACCTTCTGCTGCAATAGAGTTGGCAATCACTTTTCCATTGAAAACAATCGTACAGTGGAACCTCAAAGAAAAAAAAAAATCATCCGGGAGAGTGTTGTGTTTGAATGTTAAAATAAATTTCCCCATAGGAAATAATGAAATTGGGAATAATCTGTTAAAGAGGCAGAGTAATGTTTGGCAAAGTAACATTTGAACGTTTTTTTACTGTCTGACAATTAAAAAAATAAGCGGAAGTCTAATACAAATAATACAAAAAGAAACAAACAAAACTATGAGTTCTGAATTTAGTGTTACGTCACACAAGGTGGTGGACATTTTGTGCAAAACATAGACAGAAATACAACTGTTATAAAGAGTATGTAATAATTCGATTTTCTGATTCTCAGATTTCCCTTGAAATGATGACAAGAAAGGATGCTCATAATCACTCTTGCTACAATATAATTCTTTTGTTGTGCTAAAAAATTCACCTGACCTAAATCTCCTTCAAATTTACTCTAACAAGATTTTTTTTTTACCCTCACCTCCAAACAAGTCCAAATCTCTACACTACAATATACCACTTCAGAATCAATAAAACTGTATTTACATAATATGACAAAAATAGAAGAACCTTCAAATAAAATACATCAAATTCACCAGAGATTCTGATGCAGTCCACCTTTCTTTGCAACTGCCTGTCTGTGTAAACTAGCTCTAGAAGTTATATGTGCTTCTCTCAAAGTGCCCCAAAAATTCTTTTCCAGGTTGAAACAAGCCAGGCGGCAACATTATTTATTGACCTGTCATAACAAAATGTTTTTTTCCTTACAAGTACACCTTGAAAATAAAATTTTAATCAAGTCTGACATCATCCTCCCCCGTAAATAAAGTCTTCATACCCACAGGTGTCAAACTCAAGGCCCGGGGGCCAGATCTGGCCCACCGGGTCATTTTATGTGGCCCGCGAAAGCAAATCATGTCAACTTGTTAAAATCTGGACCAAAATTTTGCAATACTGTAATTTTGTTACCCTGTTTACATCCACTTGAACAATAACTGAACAAACTAAAACTAGTAATCTGTTATTTTGTTATGTAATAATTTTGTGGCCCTCTGAGGAAGACTGATTCAAAATTGGCCCGGGACTAAAATGAGTTTGACACCCCTGGCGTAATCAATTAGAGGGATAAACAAAGCAGGATATTTAGCTGAACCAATCAGAGGACTGAAAATTGCCAACATCACTCTGAGCCTGCGCGAAGGCACGAAGTGGCGAATCTAAAATCTGATTGGTTAAAAAAAAAAGAAACATCTGTTTCAGTGACGCAATGAACTGAAGATAATTGACTGTTGGGAATGAATTATTGCAATTTAAGTTATACATGTAGGTCAGTGTGACCGCTAGCGCTTGGGCCTTGGTAAAAATATTAGCTTTGTAACACACGCTAGACTGATAGTAGTTGCATAGCTAAAAGATGACTTTCTTCTCCCCTGTAATTATTGCCACAGCCAGAGCCGTTTGAACGTTCATTCAAATGCACCTGTTTGTCTGGGTGGATGGGAAATCCCTCCTCATGAACAGTTCTCTGCTTTTATGTCACGTGATTTTTTTGTTTTTTTGATTACAGATATAGACGAGTGCTTCTTTGAGCGGACGTGTGATCACACGTGCGTCAACTCCCCCGGTAGCTTTCAGTGTCTGTGCAACAAAGGCTACACCATGTACGGACTGGCCCACTGTGGAGGTGAGATCAGGCTAGGTAGAGCTTCGGGCGCGTGCATGTGCAGAGAAACACTCGGCTCACAATTTTTGGGATATTGTAGGCTGAAGTGCACACTGACCTTGACGAGTGATCTTAACTTTACCATCTCTAAACTTTTGGATGCACATGTCTGTATCAATTTGTTTTATACGGTGGTGCACACTGTTTTGAGCAATATGCTTTTTTTTTGGGGGGGGGGGGTCGAGGGCGTTGTCCAATGGCACTGTTGAGCCTCACTAGACCAGTAACACCGATTGTTGTTCCAAACATTAAAAAAAAAAATAATAATAATAATTCTAATGACATTTCTCCAAAACTTTCCAAATAATGTTTGCTTTTGATAAACATGGAGAGGTGTCATAACTGCACTGTGTTCATGTAGCCCAAAAAGGTTATCAGAAACGTTAAAAGTAACTCTCAATCTGAGCTGACTTCCTCTCTCTCTTCTTAGACATAAATGAATGCAGCGTCAACAATGGCGGTTGTGAGCAGGGTTGTGAGAACACCCAGGGTGGGTTTGAATGCTCCTGCAACCCTGGCTTCAAGCTCCACTGGAACAAAAAGGACTGTATTGGTAAGTCAAAGCCTCCTCTGCATGAAAAGATGCCATTTTGAACAAAACTCAAGCATGTATGACATTTTTGGAAGACGGAGGGAATGTGGGACAAAAACAGGAGATACTTTGAATTCTGTTCTCTTTTCTCTTGTATTCTCACACGTTCACTTTCTCGTGTGCGCTTGTACAATAATCAGAGCCATGCTGTCCTCGCCGTCCAAATATTGTGTTCCTCTTCCTCTTGCCCCTTTCCAACGCGTTCCTCTTTTACCTTGGAGCTTTATTGTGGTTTCTATCTAGAGGCAGAGGGTTTACCACCTGCGAAAGACACCTCGAAACCTACATTGAACTGTAGCAAGCAGGAGGGAGGCGACCGCTGTTTCCTGACATGCCAGTCTCAAGTTCATATCAGCAGTGGTGAGTTGGATCAAGCGCAAGGGCAGCGCTCAATGCGACAAACCCTTTAATGGCACTTTTATTTCCACTGCTGGGTGTGTGTGTGTGTGCGTGTGTGTGTGTGTGTGTGTGTGTGTGTGTGTGTGTGTGTGTGTGTGTGTGTGTGTGTGTGGATAGATAGAGAGAGAGCTATACATGCTTACATTGGTGTGTGTGGCCCAATCCATTACAGCTGAAAGTGTTGATAAAAAATGTGAAAAATAAAACCGAGAAAACATGATCGGTGTTCCTATGGTGAGAGCAGTTAGCTTGATGATGTCATTTCTACAAAAATATAAAAATAAAATTAGAATGCTATGTAGAATGTTTATTCTACATTGTACCCAAATGGTTCTTTGGCTTGCAAGCATAAGGGTAGAATTTAGTAACCATAAGATACTATTTAGCACAGATTCTTAGTGGTTATGGGTGCTGCTAAATAGCACCGAGCAGTTCTGCTATGCATACCAGCCAAAGTATCGTTTGGCTACTATGTAGAACCGCCATTTATGTATGTATTTATTTATTTATTTTTAGAATACACTGAGTCAGCTTGTCCACTTTTTTTCCATATCTTTCTGTCGTTGGCTGAAGGTGTGTTAGTGGCATGGTGGCATGTATGCTGAGAGACACAACTTTAGATCCTAATTACTACAAATTAAAATCTGCACGTTTTATCTGATTTTATCTGTTACATTTGATCAATAAAGTCAACAAGAAAGATAAAAAGGAATTTTAAGCGGTGTGTAAGATTTTGTGATAGTTTCAGGATTAACTTTAGAGTTGCATGTCATGCAATGGCAACTATAATAATGCAATTAGTGCCTGTTTATGTGTTATATGCATGGTTAATTTGAAGTTTCAGGGGAGGCAAGGATGAAAATGTCCTCTAATTCTAGAATGATCACTAAACTCTGACCAAATTCTTGGAAACAAAAACACGCCTGCTTCGAACAGCACTCAATTGCCTTGAGTGCCGCCCTTGATGGCTTTCCGTTTCTAGCCCACGCAACACTTCCTGCATCTGCTTCATATTGTGCGCCGTTCAAAAGGATTTGTCATCCCTTCATTCACAACCGCGGCCTTTAATAATCCTGTAGTTGTTAGATCTCAGACAGACAAAAAAAAAATAAATCCACATCCTCTGCTTATGACCGAGTCATTCAAATGAACTCGGAGGCTAAGATGCATTCTACAAAGACATTCAACTGCACTACATGGACAAAGAATCGGGGCACCTGGTATGGACAAGAAGTGAAAAGCTCCACCTGCAACTACAACAGCTTCTGCACACCTGGAAAGAGTTTCTATAACATGTCCTTTGGTCCTATTTGTGAGGATAAAGATCATACTAGCACATGGACCTTCTATTTTTGTGTTAATAGGGTCCAGGAGCATAGTACAGTGTGGCTCAGTTGTATTACTGGAGCACAGTAGTTGACTAGTCAGGATGAATTGCATACTAGTTAATCTAAAGTGACGCTGGTAGTGGACAAAATGTTAAGAGCAAAACACAGTTCTACTCATGCGCTGAATTGTCTTACTAGTGAGGACAAATAGCGTATTAGTACATGGACCTTCAACTGACTAATAAGGATGTCGAATACATACTTCTATTGACACGCACACGGGGGATATTGAATGAATGCCTCATGACAAGGCGTTGGTACACGCAGACGCTTTTATGTTTGAAAATCATGATAAACACCATTAGTCCCGTACATGTAATTAAACTTTATTCTAATGACATGCTCCCACCGTCCAGAATGTGAAGTCGACCTCAATGGTGCTGTGTTGTTATAAAACATGATTTAAACATTAACCCACTGTGGAATCTGTTGTGCAAATAGTCGTCAACATCCTTCCGCAGACAGACGCATCGTGTTCTTACATGCTGCTCGCTTGCCTTTGTGGCCCTAAGTTTTGTATGTGCCGCGGCCTCTTGTGTGTGTTTTCAGGGACGGAGGATTCCTACACCGTGACCTGTGGAATGCCATTGCCCTGCTTGGCTGACGCACAAAAGAACAACAGTGGCTTGCAATGCTTCGGCAAGTACAAAACACAGGCGATTCATGGCAAGATTGTCGTCACTGAGGCTTTGAGTGTTTTTCCTGGGTGTTTACTTTAATCACAATGACAAGATTTTTTTTTTTGTACCTGCTCCCTGTCTAGCTCCAGAATTGTCTGGCGTGCCTCGCATTAAGACCACAGCGACATTCAAGTCGGGCACGACCAAGTGCAACTTAAAAAGAAGCCAGGAGCGACTCAGGGAGAGCTTGAACTCAGCACGCTCAGGTACACACATTTTGAAAATACAACACAAGTGCACTCAACTTAGGCAAGGAAGCACATTTGATAACCTAATGGCCTCCACCTCCAAAGGTGTGGGGGGGGGGGGGAGA
>CAAKHF010023958.1:0-20330 GCA_901007745.1 Hippocampus kuda | reverse complement strand
GCCCCCCCCCCCAAAGGGGGGGGGGGGGGGGGTAGAGGTCGCTGTTGGATTAGACTTTGTTGTAGTGAATCTCGTCGCGAGGCAAGAGCAGAGAAAAAGATTTGGTATAACGCAACAGGGTTTTTTTTTCGTTGTATGGGGGGCAGGAAAGTGGGAATGGTACTAATGCATGAAGATTTTTTCACATTAGGGGGTATTTTCGCCCATGTAGGTTTCGTTGTAGAGGAGTTTCACTGTATTGTCATATTGGTACATATTTTACAATGTACTTATATGGGCCAACAATGAAGAAATTATGTTGTGTAGTCAATGTATAAATTCTATAAATTTATTGTGTCCTCAAAATAACTCAACAGTCTTTAATGTCTACACCACCAGAAAATCGAGAGCACCCCTGAGTGAAAATGTTTTTTTGTTTTGTTTTGTTTTTTTGGCAGTGCCTTGTATAGCTGTTTTTACACAACACATTTCAGATAAAATTACAAAAGGAAAAGAAAGTCCTTCGATAATACTGCAGGATATTTGACAAGTGACTTATAAACACAAATCTAAACATAAATGTATATGCACACATTACCTCACAAAAAACATTCCTCACATTTTTGTAAACTTTTTATTCTATCTTTGCATGGGCAAAAAAAAACACTGAAGAAATTACACATTGCTACAGTGGAAAGTAGTAAGTCTACAGCTTGTGTAACATTACCTTCCAAATAATCAACACTTAGCTCCTAACACCTAAACATCTGGCCACCAAAGTGAGTCCAAAGAAAAGTGGGTTTTCTCCGGGTACTCCGGTTTCCTCCCACATTCCAAAAACATGCATAGTAGATTGATTGCTCTAAATTGTCCCGAAGTGTGATTGGCAGTGTGACTGGTTGTTGTATGTCTATTAATGTGTGCCCTGCGCTTGGCCGGCAACCACTTCAGCTGGGATAGGCTCCAGCACGCTCGCGACCCTTGTGAGGATAATGGTCGATTCAGATAATGGATAGATGGAAGTATACAATAAGCGCTCCTTTCACATTGCCATTAGGCACAAAGGAGGTCCAGAGTTTTATTCCCTCTTGTTCCAGATTCTGCTTGTTGTGTGAAGTTGTTCTTCAGTAAGAGACAGCAGCATGATTGAAGTCTCCACTGTGCGCCGAGGGTGTTCATAACTCGTGATGGCTGCAGTCTGAAGGTTGAATGTAAACAAACAACTGCAGTTTTCTAACAGTCGTTAATTTGTCTATTGGGGAATAAGACATATACCGACGGAATGGTTGAAACCCCCAAGCCCATTTAGTCCTATCTCTCGCTTCATTTAATTTGAATATCCTGGTGTGGGCAGGATGCATTTTTCGCTGAGAGGAGGGTGATTCTCCGTAAAAGGAAATAGCACGTCTAAAACAACAACTCTTTGGATAAAGCTTTGTAGAACTTACAAAAGAACTTTTGTAAGCTCCCCTCTAAAGAAGATCAAGCATACATGATGGCCGCTTCAGAACAAAGCCAAAAAGCAGACGCATATGTGAAAGAAATTTGTGGGCCAAGTGATGTGGTTTGGTTTGTCTCGCCGGTCTTGGCGCACCACCTCGTCTGCCAGTGACAAGCGTGGGTGGAATTAGCGCAAAACTCTTTTACGGGCCACTCTGAGCCCGGGCCGTAAATCAAATGTGGTCTGAATGTTTTGGTTCATGTAAAGGGCTTCTGTGTGCCACTAAATCTGTGACAGTGTTACAACATAACAGAACTTCCTATTCCATTTCAATTTGCACCTCTTGGCGACGATACTTATTGATCGTTTCACAGTTGATGATGCTCTCTCACTGTCTACAGACAGCAGGTTTCTCTTCACCGAGAATGTGCAGTTCAGCTACGTGAGCTTGCGCTGCACCTCGTCGGCGCACCGAGGGCGCAGCCGCCATGGCAGGAAAGCGGCCGAAGAGGACGGCTCATCCATCACGGCCGAGTTTGAGCTGGATGTGAACCTAGAGGAGGTAACAGGTTGGTCTCTGCCTGCCTGCCTGCCTGCCTGACTGCCTGCAGTCTTTGCTTCCTCGTCTCCTCCTGTTGCTTCTGTCTGTGAAAGTATCTCCTGTTTTGAGTGTGCTGCAATGGTGGTGGACTGTACTTTGGGGCTCAAGGATCTCATGTTTAGATTTTAATGACATGACTTATTCCTGGGCGAAAGTGTGTCTTTATCTTGAGGGTTTTTGTCTCCACGCATGTCCTCATTTGCATGCTAGCCTCCAAGGAAGGCATCAATTGACACCGAACACAAAGGTGACATCTTTCCTCCCCTCCTGGAGACAGTTGTGGTATGTAGCTCTTCTCTCAGCAGAGGGCTGCGACCTGAACTGCATGAGACGACGCTCTGAGAAAAGGCTGAGGAAGACCATCCGCACCCTGAGGAAGTCCATCAACCGGGAACAGTTCCACCTCCACTTTGCCGGCTCGGACTACGAGCTGGCCAAGAATCTGGCGCAGCCGGCGGAAGGAGCAGGACGCTGCTTGGCGGGACAGGTGCTGGTGGGCAGGAGGTGTGGTGAGTTCGCTTTTTACTCTGTTTTGTACTGAGATTATTTTTGTTTATTATATGTTCATTCATTAGCATGAATGCTGGGCTTGAATATTGGAAAATAAAAACTTAAGTCATGATTCAGTTACAATGTATTGCACAATAAAAATAAATGTTCAAACAAACAATTGATGGTAAAAGATTAAATGCACATTTATTGATTGCACCTAAAGACACTGTAAAGTGGATTCAGAGATTTATTTCTAAATCTGTGATGCGTTTTGTAATATAATTGCAAAGTGTGTTAACACTTAGTATTATGTAGCACTGTAATAATTGTAGAATATGGTGTCAAACGTTTTTTTCACATTACATGTTTCCTGATTTTTTTGGTTTGTGGCTAAAAAACACGGGATGAGAAACCCCTTCCCCACTTTATATGAACTTGACCGCCTTGTTTCGCATTAGCGGTTCTCTGGCACAGTCGTGACGTGCAGCTAGCTAGCCTACACCCCTAAAATCCATCTTCCCTTCAGATAGTCCGCTGGCACGTCTGCTTTAAATAGTGTGCCTTGTTGTCAGTGAGTGTGTGCACATCATGCAGAGAGCAGGGAAAGAGCTAGCTGAGGGAAAGTCAGACTTGACAGCCAGCGTGTGGGACCGGGGCTTCGGGCTGGGCTGGCGTGTGTGGAGGTTCTAACTTGAATTAACTCTAACTTGACAGCCAAGGTGTCGGTCAGCTGGCATAGCTGTTTTAAGAGTGCCTCGTTGTAACGGTAAACTCCTTTACCTTTTTTTGCTGCTTCATTGTTAAAACAGTCCTGCCAAATTCCTTTTTAGGATCGCTTCTCAACACATTTAGTGTATTAACCGATGCATATCGAAAGCAGTATAAGAGGCCTTCCCCACTATAAATCCTCCCTTACATGAGGCTTCTGACTGTGTTACTGGGAAAAGTGTTGATGTATTTTCATGAGTTTGTAATTTGTGATGCTGATAAACTGTCTAATGATGTGAGTAAGGCAGATCTTAAGTGCTATTCTTCTCAGATCAACATTAAGCAGTCCAATGGCCATGGTAGGCGTGGACATGTTATTTAGGAGAAAAGAGGTGGTGGCGGAGGTGGAGTGGGGGTGAGTGAAAGGCATTCTTAACCTCCAGCTCTTTAAAGGAGCTATATTTTCCCCTCCTCCTCCTCCTCCTCCCCCACCTCCCGCTTTGGCTTAGCTCTGCAGTTTGGTGCCATTCATTGAAAAGCCCACTCAGAGCGACGAGGCGCTCTACCACAAGGCAGCCTCCAGTGCATTCGGAGAAGTGCGCGTTCCCTTTCTACCGACTTCGGCAGCGTGCTCGACTTCATTCGCCTCCACGGGCCGCTGCTATCCTTTGAGCTGGTTAAGTTGTGATCACTCTTGGGGCACTGACAGGTTAAGGATTAACTAGTCGATATAAAAAGTGACTAAATGAACTGGGTATTTTTTTTTTTGTTCCTTGTTTGTTTTAAGTTGTTTAGGAAGTCTTGTTGATTGAAGCTGGCAGCTTGAGTGTGGCTTGTCTCTCCCCCCCGCACTCCTCTTGCATCCAAAGTGCCCCCCAGCCGGGGCCACTTTGCATGACCCCCAGCCACTAAACTGCTAAAGAGAATTGACTTCAGCCACACCATGGGAATCAATTAGCATCAGCTGTTTGGGCCCCGGCATGATGGGCGTGAGCAGCGATTGGGCCGAGCAGAATGGGGGGATTCAGAAAGCTGATCCCTTTTATTGGGTTCAGCTCCTTACCACTGTGATACCCGAGTGTTTTCCTATGTCATCAAGTGGGCAAAGACTGAGGGCTTGAATAGAGGTGAAAGGTCTTTCAAACCTCTTTGGGGCCATCAATTGGAGGACTATGGATGCGCTCTTTGCATTTGAAAGGCTTCAAGGTTTTTTTCTTTCTTTCACTCTCACTCCGTCTCTTCTCTCACTGTTTCCCTCTGTCAAATAAAAGCTGTTCGGACAATACGATGATGGCTCCTCATGCTCTTTCACGGTAAACAATGGGCCTTCCAAAAATCGTACCGCTCTCGAGAGAATTATATTTTCTTTTCTTTCAGCAGAGAAAATTGAACAATTTGCTGAACCTCACGTAATTAATTAACGCCTTTGTGAGCACTGAAAGTTCGGATTCTTGATTTATTCTCCCGAGTCGAGTTCTTAAGAATAGGTTCCCGAAATTAATTACAGGCATCAGTCTGAAAGGGAGGAACCCAAGCAAAGAGTCCCTTTAATTAGGCGTTTAAGACATAAGAGGAAAATGCGCTCTTTGATTTGCTTCTGTGTTTGGGGCCTTACGGCGACATTAAAAGTCATTTGGCGAGCCACAGCAGCCGTGGTCCATCAAGTCGTCGGAGGCAGCTGCGGAGAGGCCGGGTGCTCTTTTGTCTCTCTGCTTTTTACAAGAATGCATTTGGCGTCGGGTTTGCAACGGCTCTTAATGACCCGGAGAAGCACTTTTGTACAATTTTATGTGCCCCTGACCGTAGTTTACTGGATGTGCTGAAGTTTCTGACATAATTATGAGGGAGCGCATGCATGCCTTCACGTGTTGTGTGTACGTATCGGCTCACGCAGGAGGTATGCGTACCTTAGTTAGTGTCAATTACAGGTTTTATAATTCCTATCCCAAATGCCTTATGTGAAAAAAAAAAAGATTGATTAGAAGCAGTTGTTATTTGTATTGTTTTATTCCACACAGTTGTATTAAGTGCGATGAGCACTTCAGTTTTACACATTTCTTTAGTCAAACCGGAATTTGGTAATAATTTCTTATGAGCAAACATATTGTTATCCTAAAGCATAGTTGCCCAAGTCATTTTCAACTTACTGTCACAATATTACCAAAAAAATAAAAATAAAAATGTCCATGTGCTTGCTTAAAAAAAAAAGCGTTGCCATTCTGCCTGCGTAGATTCACAGTTATTGACGGAATGGTAATGAATCCACAAAGATTGAATTGAGGCAACTGGACTCTTCTTGTTAGTTCAGTTGGTTCATCTTTTTCTTGCTTTCCGAAAATGTTAAAAAAGGATTTAGGACATTTTGCAGTTGGTTTGAAGACTTTGTGTATTTATATTAAGAGCATCTACAATATAATTTGTTCACATTAACAAATATTGAAACAGAGAAGATGATAGAATCTATTTATTAATATGACACTAGTAATTCAACTAGTATGCCGAGTTGACAAAACGAGTGAGGACAAGCAGCATACAACTGAGCACATGGACCTTAAACGAGATGTCATAGATGTAGTTAATAATAATAATAATAATAATACATTTTATTAGTTGTGCTGTGAAACGAATTTCCATAATGTTATCTGTTTGTTAAGATGAGATCGTTGGAGTGTGGAACTGAAATGCCGTTTTCAGCAAATGCTGAGTTCCCTGGAATATCACTTCACCAATGTTATGCAGAAGTAAAGCGTACTTTTTGCTGGGAAAAAAAAAGAGGTGGTGAGTGCTTTCAAATAAACAGCACTTATCCCAGTGTGAAAATGTGCTGAGAATTAGCGTGTGATTTGGAAGACAGCGGGCTTCGTCACCTGTGCGTCAGATCCTTTTAAAGGCAGCCGATGTGCTGATGAAGTCTGGCTTGCTTTAATTTTATGTTCTTGTTACACACTTGAAGTGCAGCGTTGATGGTGTAAATCTGCCGTGTTGTCAGGGCCGTTTGATTTGTTGTCTGGCTTCCTCTCTCATGGCTTTTGCGGCGGGGTTGCTCGATTGACACGCCGCATACTGATCTGTCTTTTAAATGGTTGTTAATTACAAGTGCAGACGACATTTAGCTTTGGACTTCTAATGCTTTGTTTTTGTTTTATGAGGAGACCAGCTCGGGTACAGAAGCACCAAGATGCCACATTACAAGACTATTTTTATTCAGGATGTGAATTTTCTTTTTTCTGTCCCATGCACGACAAAACATTCACTGTGTTGAATAAACACAAGCGTGACAGGTTTTAGGGTTTGTTTTTTTTTTTGGAGCAAGGTTCTCCACTTATGTGTTAAATACCAATCCCACTCCTCACCTGTCCAACAGTGAGCTGCAGTGTTGGCACATACTACGATGGCGACCAAGGGAGGTGCGTGACGTGTCCAGCAGGTACCTATCAGGACGAGGAAGGCCAGATGTCCTGCGAGGTGTGCCCCACACCTGAAGGAAAGGATGTCGCCAAAGTGGCCGGAGCTCGAAACGTCTCCGAGTGCGGGGGTAAAAATGTAGCATCTAACAAGACATTTAAGAACCCCAAAAAACACCTAAAAAAAATTCCACCTTCGTAGCCAACGTTGGAATACAGTAGCTAGTAGGCCTATGTGTTCTTCAAAAATGAGACTGAGGTTTGATTCCTAAAAACTATGTGTAATATTATTGTAAGCTACTGTGACATTACGCACAGTTTTAATATTAATGCAGCATTCAAGCTGCAAAAAAATGAAAGCTGCACTTAAATTATGATTCAGTTGAATTGTGTCGCAATTTAAGGTTAAAGAAAATCTGTACCAAATGTTTTCAAATACAGTAGTCAGTTCTTAAAGATTCAATGTATATGTATTGAACTTAAGTTAAATACAACTGAACTGTACTTAATTTGATCACATGCCACTAGAGGGAGCCCACTCTAGTTCTTATAGACAAGACATGGGAGTGAGATCTAGCCCTCCACATCAGTTTACATGACCCACTAAAGCAAATGTCTTTGTTGCTAAAAGCATTTGTTCTTTTCATTTTGTCAGAAAAACAATTCACTTTTATTTTAACCAAATCTGTTCTTCACATAAACTACACAATAATTTGCAGAGAAGGGATATGGATCAAGCCTAAATCCGAAGAGCAAAAATCCACAAATAGCTGGGGTCACCCCAAAAGTTAAAAGATAAATCAAACAATAAATACATATAATTTCTGACAAATAAGGGGGTTTGTGAATAAGCAGGGGATGTGTGCCATTAAAAAAAAGGAACATCAGCAGAGGTTTTTGTGAGGAATGAAAAATAACTTGCCCAAGTCCCGACAGACTGAGTTCATGCTGTTAAAAACCAAAAATAACAGGAGAAAAGACACTTGATTTTTTTTTCCCTTGAAAGTACTTAGGATGACCACCAAACGGAATCCAACATAAGAATGTTGGCCGAGAGGTGTATTCAAGATTGTTACAAATTGATAACGTGAATAAATGAAACGTTGACAGTCAAATGAGAAAGCTGGGCAATACGAAAACCAGCTTGCAACTAACTTTTTTCACAATGAGAAACCACACAAGATGCGACGATGCCTCGATAAGGATGTTCTGTCAGAAATTCTCTGCTTTGTGTAAGACCAAAGAAAGCCGAGTTTAGAGGCGAACTTATCTCCTTTGGGAATAAACGCTGAGGGTGAGCCACCATGTTTTGCTCTCCCCGCCTGTCGTTATCGCACTCAGCATGTGGCGTGATGCCATAGCTTAAATCCACATCTCCCCTGACAGACTAAACAAAAAGATTTATCTGTAGCCTCCCAGAGGCGCCTACTTTGTATTAGTCAACCAGATACTACGTGTGATGTGATTGGAGATAAAAAAATTGAAAAACAAAAAAAAAACATGATTTTTTTTTCCCCTCCAAAATCTGCTCTCTTGTTGTCATGGAAGCAGTTGCAACACATCAGTCCAATCAGGAATAAGTTCTTGCTAAACGTGTGTGTGCATGTGTGTGTTCAGGTCAGTGCCCCCCAGGTCAATTCTCCCAAGATGGCTTCACCCCTTGCCTGCTGTGTCCTCTGGGATCGTACCAGCCAGAAGTGGGACGTACCACCTGCTTCCCTTGTGGGGGTAACCTGGTCACCAAGCGCAATGGTGCCGTCACCTTTCAAGAGTGTGAGACCAAAGGTGTGCTTCTTCTTATTTTTCATACTTATTTTTTGGCTTGGTTTTTGGCTTACTATGTAAACAACTACGTTGTGTGTTCAGATTCAGCGGCATCGCTTTGATATTCTTGATATCCACCTTAAGTTCCATGTACTAGTACGTACTTGTCCTCACGACACTGAAAAAATGGTGTCTTGAGTAAACTACATTTTTTTTCCAAGTGGTCACACAAAATAAAAGCATCTGGATCCAAAGAGAGTTTTATTTTAAGTAGAGTAGCACTCTGCTTATAAAACGTATGATCCAGATCCAGAAATCCAGATGATCTTTTGTGCAACAAATTGCTGAAATGAAAATGACTAATTTCTACACAGCATTTTTTTTTTCAGCGTAATAAGACAATTCAGGGAACTAGAACAACTTAGAATTATTGACTTAGCAACGATTTTGTCCACTACAGTACCACTTTTGGCCTACTAATAGGATTCTTGATTTTTAACAAATCCATAAACGCGAGGGATACGCATCTCTCTAAAAAAAGAGAATCGGATACATATCTCGGACATAAAGTTTCACTTGTCGATGTGTGGATGAACATTGTCTTATAAGTACAATTTGGATTTTACTTGTAACATTCCCGACAGGTTTGAACTCTTTCCACTAAAGCCAATGAAACAGATGCGACGTTCTGAAGGACTTGATTGACGACATGTGTTCTGGTCCTTGTAGTTCAGTGCTCCCCAGGCCACTACTACAACACAACAACACACCGCTGCATCCGCTGCCCCACGGGCACCTTTCAGGTGGAGTTTGGGCAGAACTACTGCGTCGCCTGCCCCGGAAACACCTCCACGGATTTTGATGGCTCCACCAGCATTATGCAGTGCAAAAGTATGAGTGGACACCACGAAGCATTTTGATTGGCCGAACAAATCGAAAGAGTTGACGAAACAGTGTCGCTTCGCAGACAGACAGTGCGGGGGCGAGCTGGGTGACTTCACTGGCTACATCGAGTCCCCCAACTATCCCGGGAACTACCCGGCCAACGTGGAATGCACGTGGACCATCAATCCGCCGCCCAAACGTAGGATTCTTATTGTGGTGCCGGAAATCTTCCTGCCAATTGAGGACGAGTGTGGAGACTACTTAGTCATGAGGAAAAGTGGTGAGTCTGGTTGTCTTTCTGTCCGTATACTTTTTACAGTTTGTATTTAGCATACTACATTTCTTTAGTACAGTTCACTTTAACTTGTAAAGTCCTAATCAGACATTGTGACATTTATACCAAATTTATATGATTTAAAAAAAAAATTGGCGACTATTTAATGTAACACAAGGCCTCAAAATTGTGAAAATATGCCGTGCTCAGCTGTCAACTGTCAGTCAAATACTTCTACTACGACCTGGAAATATACTGTAGCTCCGACAGTAGTCTGTCTAGCATCTTTCTGATAACTGACACATCAATACATGTTTGACCTGTGAAAATATATCCGCTTAAAGCCTTTGGTGGCTGGTATCTATCTTAGTCATCGTAGGGCTTTTCCACACCGCAACAACAAGGTGCTTTAAAGTGGCTATGCCAACACAAAGCCACTGACCACACGCTACTTGTCCCATCAGAAATTTTAAAAAAATTCTACCTCCATCCTTACTATTCGGCCTTTCTCTGTGTGAAGTGTGCACACTCATGGCAGACATTGTGGCACTCTAAAGCTGTCAAGCTAGCCCGTAGCCCTGGTCAAGACGCACACTGTGAAGTCGGATTTATTAAAAGATTTTCCTCACTCCTTACTTTTGCATTTTTCTCTGCTTGACATGCGCACACTCACCGCTGACGTGGAGGCGCTCTAAAGGGACCACGCCAGGTGAACGGTGACCTGACTGCACTTCGCAATTGCACCGGATAACTGCTGATGCAAAACAAAGTGTTCAGGAACTTTTATACTTGGGACGACTCATGCTAAGGCCAAGATACATCAGCGGGCTTGATTTCAGCCATTTCGGCTCAGGCGCACTCATGACCCTAATGAGGACCAGCACTATCGAAATTGAATGAATGAGTAGGCGTTTAGATATTTTGCACGTGTACGTGATGTTGTGTCATATGGTTGAATTTCACAGCTCTGTTAAACTCTGTGACAACCTACGAAACGTGCCAGACATACGAGCGTCCCATCGCCTTCACCTCTCGCTCCAAGAGGCTCTGGATTCAATTCCGATCCAATGAGGGGAACAGCGGGAAAGGCTTCCAGGTCCCGTACGTTACATATGATGGTAAGTGAAAAAAACAATTGCATTTCTTGTCCCATTAATTTGATGTTGTCAAGTCTATTTGTATGCATTTTTGTCTTGTGATGCTATTTATGACTTTCTTGATGGACTTTTTACTGTAGAGGACTACCAGGAATTGATAGAGGACATCGTTAGAGACGGGAGGTTATATGCGTCAGAGAATCATCAAGAGATTCTAAAGGTATGCAAATAATCTTTTTTTTTCCTCCACAGAAACTTTATACCTTATCCTACCTTACACTTTTATCCACCAGTTAAATGTACTGTATTATCATATGCACCGTCAATGTTGCCCAAGAGAAGTTTGACCAGTGATTCTTCAAATGTGCTTCAAGTACCACTAGAGGTATGCGGGCTCCCCCTGGTGGTATGCAAAAGAATCACTGAATTAGTGAATGGTATAGTGAATTAATTTTATTTATTTTTTTTACAGTACAGTACAGAGTACAGTTCAGTTGTATTAGGAACAACGCATTTGCATTTCATAATTATGAAGTCTTTGTTTTCAAACATTTTTATTTAGGTTACAATTATATTGAAATTTATTTTCATTAAATCATTATTTGCATACAGATTTTCAAAGTGTGGTACGATTACCACTCGTGGTGCACTAAATTAAATAAATGTGCATAATGTTACAGTGGCTCTATCTTTTTCTTTTTAATCCAGTGCCATTTATTTCAGTTCTATTTAACTTTTGTGTACAATACATTCACGTGTAGCGTTTCATTCTCTCATATTTAAGCACAGTATTGATGTTGAGACTGTGCATAATGTTACGTGATTATCAAAAATATTAAATACAGTTTTTAGGAATAAGACCTGTGGCTTGTGTGAGGTGGTACTTGTGTAAAAGTTTGATAACCATTCTACGTTTCCCTTTTTTGTTTTGTTTGTATAAGTGTGCACTGCCCTCTCTTGGAAGCAGGTATAACTACAAGCAGCATCTACTAATGTCAACGTTGGTGACAAAGTAAAAAGAAAATTAGTCAGGATTTAAGTTTGTAACAATTATAATAATAATAATTATAATTACAAAGTCATCTTTCAGTTTAGCTTTTGCAATTGTTGAGTGCTTGTTCTCATGAGGATGAAGACATCCATGCAAACCGTAGCTGCCCTCCCGTATAAGCCACAAGAGCAAATATGTTTTGGTTTGGAGCAGCACCACCAGCTTCTCCAGAGACCCACCACAAATTCAAGATGAAGCAGCCTCTTGTTCTCACATAAAGTTGATCTACTACAATACACACACTGGCCACAATGTGAAGAACGGCATCCAAACTTGCAAAATACTGCTTTGACAAAAGATTGCAAGGTTATGATCAGAGGGGATTCATTTAACATGATGTATTTTTTGGTAGAAATTGGTGTAGAACTAAACTGATTTATTTCAAATGCTTCATTTAGTCACACGGGCGAGTCAAAACATTAAAAACGGCTCTGAATATGCAGCTCTGTTCTACACGTCTGCCAACTACCGCCACAATTATAAATGTAATTGCGGTTAGGTTGAAGCATTCCAACATGCTATAATAACCACATGATACTTTTCAAATATGCCCCCTAGTGTTTGTGAAATATAGGAATGAAATCTGAGCAATGGAGCCGATTGGACACGAGCGGTTTCTCGTGATTTCTAACCCTCATTTTTCTGGCTCTTCCTTATTATCTTACCTCAAAATTCGCTGACGTTAGACATAATGATAATTAATGATTTTTTTGAGTAGGCATTTGACTTTTTGTTGTACCTAAAAAGGTGTTGGGTGTGTTTATGTGTTGTATAACCACCTTTTGTGTTAAATATATTTCATCCTTTCAGTAAACAAAGCACATGCTAATTTCATAATTACTCATGTTTATTCCGTTTGTATGCATTACCTTTCTGTTTGTTATACATTTTTCCTATGCTCTTGTGTAGGACAAGAAGCTCATGAAGGCCTTATTCGATGTTCTGGCTCACCCACAAAACTTCTTCAACTACACGGCACAAGAATCCAGAGAAATGTTCCCCAAATCCTTCATCCGCTTCCTGCGCTCCAAAGTCCTGAGATTCCTTCGTCCGTAAGCAAGTGCTGAAGGACACCATGCTGATGAATAGTTAAAGCAGCCCTGAGTATTTGTCCGGTTTCAATGTTTTCTCTCGTTATATGCTTAATAATGAAGTGGATCACGTAACCGATGCAAGTAATCCTGAGGAGAAATAAATGAAAAGAGAGCAGACTTTTGAACTGGACGTCTTAGCAGGGGAATATTCTGGCCTCAATAGAGCATCAGGATCACTTCTGCCACTTTGTATTGGAATTAAAACAGAGCAACTACATTAACTGTATAACCTCCTTTTCGATGTAATCGTCTCATTATGATGTTTGACGAGCCTTCTGTATTTTCATCTTATGTGTATTCATCCAAGTGAATATTGCTCAACCTGCCCATTGCAACACTAGGAGACTTTTGCTGATGGCATTCTGATGAGAAGTGAGTAGCAAAGTAAACATATCCTGAAACTCAGTGATACTGTATATAGAGTGTGTCTGTAGTTTTCACATAGGCTACTATTACAAGTGACAGATATACACAATGAGAAAAACAATGATAGCACATATGTCGTTCTTGGGAACTTTAGCACTATGAAGAAAGTAGTGGAACCACAAAAAGCAATTATCCTGATGAATGTTTTGTATATGATGTAAAAAGTTTTAGGTGAAATGTATGGTAGTGATGAGATGTTTGACGGGATAGTACTGCAACTCTTATTTCAGAGGTTGCCACATGATGGAAAATCACTTTAAATCCATCCCAAATTCCAAAAAGAGGACGAATAAATGAAATAAGGGCATCTCAACTCCTCCATTGTTTTTTAAAATTTTGTTTTTTATCGTGAACCAATAACCAAAGACACCTGTAAACTATTCTGACAATTGAGAGCATGTAATGGTATATGACATGTTTCTGAGTAACAGTAAAATTAGGTAAGTCAATGAAAAGTCTTGTAAAATAGAACTGAGCTACTCACCTGCCATAGATGATTCTTGTGTGTATATTTTTATGGTTTTGTACATCTACTATACTGTAAATAAAGATAGAAACCTTAACAGTATTTTTTTTTGTTCATTTTTAAGATTGTGACTTTCATCTGCTAAATTCTAAGTTTGAAATACAGTATAAAATAATGCAGGAGAAAAATGTGTCAATTTTACATTTATTGTCATTTAATGTGAGTCAAGAGTAACTGTAAAACAACGTTTGTGTCTAATATGAAAGTTTGGAGGCCAACTGAAGTGAAGCCTACTCGTGAGGAATCATTTATTTCACTTTGAGACACGTTTTTTTTTTTGTTTCAGTACTTTCTTTTAACAACTCATGTCAATACTGTATTATGTCAAACGGCAACTTAGCACATCACATGCGAGACAAAATAATGTAAATGTAAAGGAAAGCCAATGCAATACCATGATATATATAAAACATATATAACAATTTTAACATGAAGTAGGTTAAAAAAAAGAAACACACAAAATATGTAATATAGCATAATATTTGGGAGATTTTGCGGACCTAAAAAAATTGACATCAAATCCTTGGTTACGTTTGTTTCGGTCACTACGTCATTCTAGAACAGGGGTCACCAACCTTTTTGAGAGTGAGAGCTACTTCATGTGTCCTGATTGTGTGAAGGGCTACCAAATTGATACACGTCTGAAATAACATTTGTACAAATTACATTTAATAATATTAGAATATTAGATATAAATAGATAGATACTACAGCTAGCTAGCTAGATGGCTAAATAGGTAGCTATAGAATCTATAATACTGCCCGTGTTTGCATTTTTAAATCATAATTTCGACTAGCAATTCACAATCCTCGCACTGGCGGGCTACTGGTGTGGTCCTCACGGGCTACCTGGTGCCCGCGGGCACCACGTTGGAGACCCCTGTTCTAGAATCTTCGGATCTTAACTCCCCGTCTGTGCTCATGACATTACACAGAATTGAAAAATAAATAATCATCATCATGTCACTATATTTTCTGAATATATACCTGTTTATATATTTGGTGAAAATGTTTTCCTTGTAAAAATACCGATTCTTGACTGTCTATCGAAAGAGCTCTACTGTATTTCATAACGTAGCACGATGTGCGGAAATTGGTCGCCATGTTCCAGAAGCTCTAAGTCAGCTGATGCGTGGCTGTTTATCTGTGTGGTAGCATCATGGCTAACCTAGTCCCTCATTAACAGAAAACACGTAACGGCGTGCTGCGAGTAAACCGTTTACCCCCTCTCCTTTGTGCACTACACATGTTTTTAAAATGCAGGGCGTGTTTCTTCTACGGACATTTGTCTTTGTGTGTGTTTTGCTTCTAAGCGAAGTGACAGCGAAGGTAAGGTTAACGCTAGCTGGGACAGGGGGACATATGATGATTTTTGTCACGAATGTTTTCTGTTTGTATCACAACTCATCTACGCGTTGTGTTGAATTAGTGTGCTCAGATAAATTGTATAAAATGTCAGCCGTCTAGTCAAGTTTTGTATTTACAGTTCTGAACAGGTGTGATGCCTGTGGAAAATCGTTTTTTGAGCAATTATTATTATTTTTTAAATCTTGAAATCCAGTTTTAGGTCCATGTACTGTACTAGCACGCGCTTTGTCCTGTCTCGTAAGAGAATTCAACGTGCAGCGACTGCTCTTAACTAGTTACCTTCCTACCTTACTGCTTTCCACTTCTGTCAGGATTTCTGCATGCTAGTAGAGCAACTTCGGCACTCGAGTACCAAAACTACAGGTTACTAATAAGCAAAACTTAGCAAAAGTTGAAATATGCGTGCTACTAGTACTCCTCGTGGAGCTAACTAGGAAAATGTAATGTCAGTAGCATTATTGGTATCACACAGTTGTCAATTGGTGAGCAGTTTTGCCTCCCTTGACATGACATGTCTTACTAGTGTGTCAAAGTTGTGCTACTAGTGTTCTGGAAAACCGCCTGAGCATTCTTTTGGTAATCTTGACATCCAGCTTCAGGTACTAGTACACTGTGTGTCCCCACTTGTACACAATTGAGCACCCTATCGAGAGCGTGTGTGTACTTGTAACATGTGTATGGCATTTTTCAACTAAACTACTAATGCTAGGAAGACACAGTTGTCAAATAGTTCATGGTTTTGCCTCACTCATCACCTGTAATTGTCCTATTATTATATGCCAATGTTGTCTTACTACGATAGAAAGCCCCCTGGGAACACTTGTTACTCTTAATACATTTAACTTCCACAATTTAAAATGCTGAATAAATACAGAACTGCGGGCTGAATTTATGAATAAATGTAAGCGGCGCATACTCTTCTCCTTTTAAAAGACCAAAAAAAAAACCAAACATTTCTTGACTGGTCCGATTTAAAAGTAAGAAAAGTAGTTAGAAAACCCACAAAAATGGAGAGTTAAAACTATAGGTTAAGTCACCGTCACAAATGAAAATCCGCAAATCCACAATAACACACGTACAGCACATTTGACAATAAAGTTGTATTCAATTCAATTCAATAACCGAAGCGTGAAGTAACGAAGGAACACTGTACACGCTTTGTCTAACTAGTAAGATAATTCAGCGCACTAGGAGAACAGTAGAAATGTGTCTTATAAGTAACGTTTTCCTCCCATATTGCCTTCCGCTACTGTATGATGTTTTGACACACTTGCGGGACGATCTACAAGTAGGGCGTCACTATTAGTCTGGCAAAACTATGCACAAGTTGACATCTTCACACTACTAGTGAAGCACTAGATGTTAAGTCGTAGAATTTTGGTGTCATTCGTTAGTGCTAGTCGTACGCAGTTGTCAACAAGTGCACAGTTTTTCCTCACTAGAATGCCAAAGTTGTCCTGCTAGTGATGATAAAGACCCCACAAGTACATGGAATTTAAGATGGATATCGAGAGTATGGAATGAATGCTCAGATGAGCATTGTTTGAGAATTTAATAATCATCTCAATCACTTCAATGTTTTTTTTTTTGTGGAAAAATTGAAATCTGGGATATGTGAGCATTTTTGGATTATGGAAATTAATTCCTCCCATTCTTGAATTTTATGAGTGTTTGAAAGTTTGGAACCATATCGAAATGTGGAAGCAGTAGAATGTCAAAGTAAAGTGGGCATAATGATCAACAAAAATTGGGCATAAAGATAAATAAAAATAGACCGTATATTTTAAAATAATATAAGATAATGTTTCTTCCAGAATTCTGAAGACATCCGTTGCAAATGCATCTGCCCACCATACAGAGAAATCGAGGGACAGATCTACAAGCAGAATGTGTCTCTTAAAGACTGGTATGCTCAGTGTTTTTCCCACTCCGAATGAATGCATGTCCCGGCGTGAATGTCTTTTTTTAATGTGTTTTTTCCCCTTTTCCAGTAACTGTCTGCATGTAGTGGAACCAATGCCGGTGGATGGAAAAGACGTGGAGGCTTACTGTTTACGTTGTGAGTGTAAATATGAAGAGAGAAGCTCAGGCACTATTAAGGTAAGTTGTACAACCATTTGCATTACTGGATGAGTGTTTTAAGCACAAATACAGTACTTCACTGCTGGCTGAAAGAAACGCGCTGAGAAAGACTAATCTACATTTTCAACCTATATTAGTTTCAGTAACCGGTGACGTTTTTTCCTGAAATGCTGAAAATTCATACATGTGGTCAAATCTGTCTTGTGCAAGGTTTTATAAGTCAAACTCAAAAACAACAACAACAACAAAGAAAATATCTGCAAAACCTGAAGTGCCAGAAAAAATACCTTTTTGAAATTGGTGTCAAAAATGTGCTTCGGGAGTTCTTGATCATTTTTTTTAACTAATTAGAGACACATAAAGCCATTTCTGATTAAAATTTTCGGCTGGCCATTGCTATTGTTTGTACCGTAATGTCCACATTTGTACCAAATCCCTTTCTTCTCATCAATTCCTGTGGAACGTACACAAAATGGCCCAAAGGGACATATATGGAGATTTGTTGGCCTTTTGCAACCCTTCTAACCTGTACTATTTTTTTCCCTCCACCTAAGGTCACTATCATCATCTACTTGTCCATTTTGGGCTTGCTGCTTCTCTACATGGTCTACCTGACACTCCTGGAGCCCATCCTGAAAAGACGTCTGTTTGGTCACTCGCAGCTCATTCAAAGTGACGATGATGTTGGGGTATGTGATCACATCGCCTCACCAAAAACTCATTTTCTAGAAATCTGTCTCCTCGTAACCATCCCCAACGAGTGGCCACTGTCTAATAGTAATATTCATGCGATGTTTTTCTTATTTACATGGTAACACTTAGCTGTGAGGGCTTGTGGATGTGTATATAAGCTAATATTTCCCCTTCGTCAAACATCTAGATCAAGTTTAACAAGATTGTAGGTCTGAAATACTGAAATGTAAATATAAAAGTAGGATTCCGAAGGAAACAAACTTTCAAGCAGCTGTTTAAATGGGTTGAGGCATGAAGTTTTCAGTGCAAATGAGCGATGTGTTATTTGTCATCATTCTCTGTGGCGGCAGCAGATGTATTGTGCGGGAGAGCCGACTGTAGGATCCATTTGAGAGCCCAATCACTTGCACACTTGCTGAGTGCTCGAGTTGGCTTCTCATCATAGCGCATCCATTATTTAGTGGGAGGTGGTCAATGAAGTTATGTCTCTCTCCCTACATGCCAGCATGGGAAACAACATTAGGTGCACCTGCACAATCGAATGAAATCCAATACCACACAAGAGTTGTTGCATCAAATTTTCTGCCACAACAAAGATAATGTGCTGCTCCTTTCTTAGATCTTGTAACCAATGTAAATTGTGGTCAGTGATACTTGGGAGAAACGTAAACACAACCATTCGAGACATGCAGTTCCTCCTCGATTTTGGAACAGCGCCGGCTTTAGGTTACTTCCTTATTGGCTCGCACACCGTGGGATGGCTGAATTACATTTTCAGTTATTTCAATGGGGATAGATGATTTTAGATGCACGTTGAGTGACAAGTGTTGTCACGCAACGAATTCAACTTGTTAGTCAAGGTGCCACTGTATCTCGAACTCATTTCATTTCATTAAGCGTTACAGCATTCTACATACCTCTGCTGTTTATTCACTCCCCGCGAATCAAACCCAAGGCTGTGTGGTTACAGGCGGAATTCTGAACCGCTTGTTCGGAGGAGCCGAGACTCCTTTTTTCTCGAGTTGTTTTATTTGGCAAATTTCGCTGGAGAAGAACAAAAATGTATTGGAAAACAGTAACGTCGGGGATCAGATTCTGTTTTGAATGTGTAACCTTGTGAGAAATTACCAAGAATCTGTGGAAAAAATGTGCAGGTCCAACGTAATGAAAAAGAGAGCGTGAACAACATCACGAGGTGAAACCTGCTCACCGGCATCTCGACAGGACTCAGTACCTGACTAGCATCTCCCCAAGTAACATTTTAATTTGTTCCTTGTGGAGATCATATAGCGAGGCTTATTTTGTGGGAAAATTCTGATATTGTACTTGTTGCATTGTAACTTTAATTATGTGCTCTTTTATAAGATAAGATAAGATAAGAAACCTTTATTAGTCTCGCAATGGAGAAATTCCCATTTCACAGCAGCAAAGTTATGAAAGGAAGAAGTAGAACAACAAAATATAGGAGCTGCTGGAAAGGCAGCCACTCACGCGGCGCCATTTTGAAGTCAAAATAACAAAAATAACACAACACAACACATAGGACACAAGACAGTCGTGCAATCTTCACCACTTTTCTGCATACACTTTGTTGTCTGAAGCAGTTATAGATGAAAGAGGAGAGGATCAAAGTGTCCTTTCACCAGTGGATCAGAGACGTCATGCTGAAAATGTGCACACCATCCATGTGTTGTTATCCATGTGTCATTTCTTTTCCGAATCTCCAATACTTCTTTTATAAAGGCGGGGGTGGGGGGGGGCGTGACCGGAAGACACTGAAATTCCTCCAGGGAATAAGATAAGATAAGATAATCCTTTATTTGTCTTTATTTGAATACAAACTGACCTGGAGAATTTTTGGCCGTTGAAGAGCTTTTAAATTAGCACTGTGGAAAATTCAGTTGATGGAAGAAATGCTGACAGAAAACATGAACTCATGAAATCTTTGACCTGGGCTTCCTGTGCTGTTGTCCTTTGAAAGTGACACTCTTCTAAGACATGTCTTATCACCCTTGTTCAAATGACAGTTTTTTGAGGGAAGGCGGGAGAGGGAGGGAGAGAGAGAGAGGGAGGGAGGGAGAGAGAGAGAGAGAGGGAGAGAGAGGGAGGGAGGGAGAGAGAGAGAGAGAGGGAGGGAGGGAGAGAGAGAGAGACAGAGAGAGGGAGAGAGAGGATGAGCTCAAGATGAATCATTTTGAATCCTTTAAACCAGTAATGTGACCTACAATTTGTATGCCGCAATTGAGAAAAACAAAACATTTGAGAGGGAAGTAAAAATAAATATAGATGATGTGGTTGCACACTGTGTTTAGACCAATCACATTCAAACTCTTGTTCAATGGGAGCCACCACACAGCATCCACTGTTTAATGCAAGGGTGTCAAAGTCATTTTTGTCGCTGGCCACATTTTAGTTACCGTTTCCCTTGGAGGGCTGTGATGACTGA
>CAAKHF010023957.1:163081-175846 GCA_901007745.1 Hippocampus kuda | reverse complement strand
CCCCCCCCGCTCCGGCCTACCCTCACTACCCCTCCCATAAACTAAGCACCATCCTCCCTGTGTTTTGCCCATCTTTCCTTATCCGCTTCCAATGGTTATCCCAGGATTAGAGTTGCATTAGCAGTTGCGTTGCTGGGAGGCCACATGTATTTAAAAATTGAAGAAAAAAAAAAAGGGTCTAAATCAGACAAATTTACACTGGAAAATTGAACACTAACGATACCTCTTTTTAAGCAATGCCCCAATTTACATAATATACCCTCCTATAGCTGCCACACAGCTTAGCAGGTCTCAAATAAGAAGCTGAAGTTTCCATGTCATTCTTTAAGTTAGGAATCACTGTCAAACTAGAACAACATCAAAATATGTTTTCTATGTCATAAAATGCTTCACAGCTGAGCACACTGACATACAAACACACATTTAACATACAGAGAAGTGAGCCGAGAGCTCTGCTATCTTAATGCTAACGTCTATGGTAAATTGAAATTGAATGCTAAAGTTAGTTTAGCCAATGCGTTCATGAATGTAATTTCTTGTTATCTACTGTAACTAAGCATTCCATCGTATGATATGTGGATATAAAACACAGTCTACATTTTTTGGCAAGGAACAACGATATATTTAGAATTAGCTTTCCTGCTATCTCTCACTCTCTGACTTCCTCTTGCCTGGAGCCTACTTCCTCTCACCTAAACAAGCTACAGTTAGGAACACTAAAGACACAAAATAAACAGAACTTAAAAACATCTATTTTCAGCTAACTAAACATGATGAATTTACAAGTTATGAGCCATCACAGTGTTTTCTTTTGCTTTGTTTTGTGTGCCAAATTTTGAGGTAAACATGAGCTTCAGTTTTGACACTATCAGGAGTCAAAGGGAGGGGGGAAATCAAATTTCTTTGCATTATCTATTGTTTGTTTGTTTCCACAATACGGTGATGCCTTTGTTTATTAAAAACAAATTCAAATAGATGAATGGCCTATCAACTCATTTCAGTGGGGAAATTTAAGGATGAAATAATTTCTAAAAAGTCGCAAAGTTCACTGAAGACTCTGAATTGTTTATAAATGTGAATGTGATCTTGAATTCTTTTCTATCTATATTGGATTATTATATGGCAATGGATTGAGAGTCATTTGTCAAAGGGCAGAGGGTGTGTAAGATGTAGCCAAACTGTAGCTCGAGGTGGTCATAATGCACATTACAAACCGCTTGCCAGCTGCCAACAAAAACAAGGAAAAGAGGACTCGTCTGCTGTGGAATCTGAGGTTCCATAACGATAACACAATGTAATGGTTTGCTTATCCGGATCCAAGCTGAAATGTTATCCTTTCTCCCTGCGTCTGTGCGTGGTAAAGAAAAAGGCCAAACATTTACGCCATTGCTTCGGCAACATTTTTCCTGTCAGCGACCATTTCCTATTTATAAAGTCCTTTGAGGGCTGTACTGAATTTATGAAAAATATAATGCAACAATCTTATCTGAAGTGTTATGGGCATTTGTGTCTTTTTACAAGCGTTCCTCTGAGGTTTGCGTCTTAGGTTATGTTAGGACAAGGCAACTGTTGATGATGCTGTTTGTGAAATCTGACTTGGTATGGTACTCGGCGATATAATCATATTGTCACAATTACAGAATATCCGGTGGCATACATTGTGCCTCTGTCGTGTGGAATCATGTACGCCTTTTATACCCGTTTCAATGGGCTCATGTGAAGTCCCAAGTTGTGAGTACATCAGTGTGCAACATGTATCCTGGAATACAAGCAATGTTGAATGCTTCCACGGGTATCATAATCCAGATTGAAATGAACTCTCTAAACTTTGGTTCCTGTCCCGTGTCCTGCTTTTCATGCTCTTTTCCTCGAGAAATAAAATGAGCCAAAATTTGTTTTGTTCCCCCCCAGCCAGGATCATACGTGGGAACTTTTTATTTTCCCCTCTCCACTAACCTCTTCCTCTCTTTAAATTTGGGCCTATTGTTATTGTCCAGTCCAGGATGTCTCTGAGCTTTTGATGCAGATCAACTCACCGCCAGTTTGGGATTTATCGCTCAAGCGAGGCTAAAGTCAACAATAAGAAATAAACAGAGTTTTTCAACCTTTAAAGCATATGTGTCGAACTCAAGGCCCGGGGGCCAGACCCGGCCTGCCGCATCATTTTATGTGGCCCGCGAAAGCAAATCAAACATGTCTAGTTCCATGATGCTTGCTAAAGTCTGAACCAAAATTTCAAATTGTCATATGTAATCCACAATTATTCTTGACTTCTGATTTTAAAACTAGTTATCCATCAATTTGTTGTGCGCTGTGTATGTAATATGTGGAGGTGATTAAACATTTATATGGTTTCCCAAAATTTATAACGGCCCTCCATGGGAAACCATAACTACAATGTGGCCCGCGGCAAAAATGAGTTTGACACTCCTGCTGTACAGCAACGGTTTAATGTCTGGTCAGTTGGCTTATTGGGGTGTGGTGATGCTGCTGATGACATTTGTTGAGTCTGTTTGAGACTGATAGAGTTTGTGAGGCATTTCTTGCATGCAAAAAGAGGCGCAAAACCATGCTGCTTCATCAGATCTCATATTGCAATCCCTTGCCGCACACTGAAACAAACCTTCAAATCCCTTTTTTTCAGCTGCCAACACGTAACTAATGTGTCAACATATCAGCTGGCAGACGTGCGTGTCGCTCCTTCCTTATGCAATTTTTATTTTTATTTTTTTTGTGCAAATAAACTTCTCCACCGACAGTCCAACTTCAAACAGACACTTGGCCATTTTGACAAAGTAAGGTGCAGAAAGTACAGTTAAGTTTTTAAATAGAACCGGTTAAATTAAACCTTTCATGCACCCTGCAATCCGATAACAAGATAAGACTGTAGTAACCGCTGTGCCGGAAAGGGTTAAGTATGTATAACCTGAAAAATCCATTGAAGAGCGGTACACAAGTATTTGTGCGCTTCTGTCATGCAGGCCTGCTGTTCTGCGGGGGTTGAAAATATACACGTGCTTGTGCACAGACGCATGTCTGTACGCATGTGTGGCTTTCATCTGCAAAACACAGTGCAAAGCCACTCTCGCAAAAGCATACTCACACTCGAAACACACTTACTATTGGCAGGGCTGCAATCTCTTCACTCTCGCTTCACTCCAGTCATGAAATCAGGAGCCTTTGTCTGGCAAAACTCTTTGGCTGAACTCCCATTGAAACCTTGAACACGAGTGTTTTGTTGCCTCGTGGTTGGATTCTTTGTTTGCCACAATATTTGCAACCGTCTTGATGGTGGAGGTGGCAGATGCCCTCGCCGTGCTGAGAGGAGTTGTGTTGTGTTCCTGACCGATGCTGAGTCACGCATACCACCACACCGCCTTGACTCACCACTTTCTTATTTTCTCCTTCTGTCGCAGGTGGTTCCAGAAAGTGAGTCGTTCAATGGCAAAGGGGAGGCTCAGATGGATGTCCCCCACACGGCGGCAGAGGAGGACGAGGAGGAGGAAGGCCATGTACGACATACAAAAACTCCTCCCGTCACCGACGCGCTTCGCCACAACCTGGACCTCGGCAGACGGCCGGCACTTATTCAGCGAGAGCTCGGGCTGCAGCTGGGCAACATTGCACTTCAACAACATGTACGCGCTTCTGTGAATTTCCTCAACGGTTCCTCAGAAAACCCGACGAAACCTAACGGTGCTAACGTGACCGCCGGGTGTCACACTGACCTGAAGTCTGCATACCACAGGGCTATGATGGCCTCCGAGCCTCCACGCAGCATAGTCGACAGCATCCCCTCTCAGAACGGACCCAAGACTCCTCCGTATGACACGTCGGCCCCACTGAAGAGGATCAAACTGGAGGAGGATGAAGAGGCAATCGCCGCACATTTTAGTGACCAAGATGACGTCTGCGAAGACCCTCTGTCCACATTGGCGGCGGTGGTGTGTCTCTCTGTCACGGAGAGGCGAGGGCTGGAGGAGAAACTCTTCAGCTCACGTCCTTCTGCTTTTCGCTGCATTAAAACGGAGCCGCCGGATTTGCACTTAATCAAGAAAGAATCCGAGGACTTGAGGAGTGACTTACTGAGGACTCCCCAGACTATCAAAAGTGAACCGCCTTCAAACGACCTGTTACCGAGCGTGCAGTCTTTGGCAGAGAAGAGGAATCTTAGTTTTGACCAGGCTATCGCCATTGAGGCCTTAACTCAACTGGCAGCTATACCTCACCGCACACCAGTGTTTATTGAAGACGAACGCAATGGCGAACCTCATGTTTCTGGGGTCACACCGCAAGCGACCTCAACGCAAGAAGCCACACCCACAGCGCCAATCCGCTACAACAAAGTCTCGGTCATTAGCTCACCGGTTCACCAGACATCAGTGATACACCCGCCTGTGGCCAGACAGGGTAACGTCATCCAGCGTTGCCAGGCCACGAGGCCGACTGACTTCACAGGAGACGGTAACGGGGCACCCTGCAGGAGGACATACCAAGGCTTCGGTTCCCGTGTCATCAAATCCGAATACAACAACTTGCATCCCGGCAGCGTGCAGCTCGGTAAAGACCGCGAGCGTCACTTTTGGGAGGACCAGGAGAGACCAAAGACGATGAGGAACCGAGACGAGGAGGAGGTGGCCGCCCAATTGGCCGACTTGGCCTTCATCATCCAGTCCCGCCAGAGCCAGCCGTCCGAGGGCAATCATATGAAGGGGACCCCCGTGTCGGCTATCAAATACAACTACCACTCGCAGTTATCCCCCGGTCAGAAAAAGACCCCCGTAAAGAAAGCTAAAACAACTCCTTCAAAGCCCAGGAAAAAGAAGATTAACGAGGGAGCTCAGGAGGGAATCAACCGCAGGACCCCTCTCTCAAAACGCATGGCCAATGGAGATGCCTCCCATCGAGGCAGAGGAAAGAAAACCCCCCTGTCTGGGAAATCAGGTCTCACCCATCGAAGGAATCTGTTTCTTCCTCAGGCTCAGATTGACCTGAAGAAATACCAGGACGAAGCAAGGCAACTCATCCATCACAGCGCGCAGACTCCCCACTACAGGACCAACGATGGCCAACCCTATGAGAACCAGCTGTTGTCTTATCTGCACAATCCACTCCACCGCCACGATCCTGCTGCAGGACCAGGGCAGGAAAGGTGTTTGTTAACTCAGGTAGCGCAGCTCTACGACGGGCTGCCGCACGGTGCTGAACCCGGGGCTGCTGACCTCGGCCTCGCCGCCTACCCCGGTCTCGCTAATGGCCTCTTGGGTGCTCGGCAGTCCCCGCCTCCAAGCCAGCAGAGCTACTACAAGCTGGAGAGGTCGGGGCCTGTCACTGTCTTGTCTACATCTGCTGATGGAGACGCGGGCCAGTCGGCGGAGTCGACTCCATCCAAGCACAGCGTCAACAGCTTCCTGGAGTCGCCCATGGCTTTTCTGGACACCCCGACAAAGAATCTGCTCAACACACCCTCCAAAAAGCTGTCTGATCTTCCTTGCTGTCAATGTGTGGGTGAGTTATGCGACAAGGGAGTTGATCCTTGAGTTTCTGCTTTCCTCCTCCTTCTTGGTGCACTTGTAATGGAGCTTTGCAATGCGCCTCTGCAGCATCATAAAATAATAGTCCATTAAATAACCCAAAATGTTCAGGGTTGCGGTGTAGACCTCATCTCTATGAAGACTAAATTGTAGGCGTGAATATGAGTGTGAAGGGTTGTTTGTCGATATCTGCCCTTGATTGGCTGGCGGCCAGTCCAGGGTGAACCCATCCTATGGTCTAAAGTGAGTTGGGACAGGCGCCATTTCATCCGCAATCCTCAATGAATTAACATTTCCAATGAACATAATGTTTGCAGTTAGCTCCGGCCTCCCTATGCGGAGTTTGCATGTTCTCCCCGTGCCTGTGTGGGTTTTCTCCGGGTACTCTGATTTCCTCCCACATTCCAAAAACATGCATGGCAGGCTGATTGAACACTCAAAATTGTCTCTAGGTGTGAGTGTGATGGTTGTTCGTCTCTGTGTGCCCTACGATTGGCTGGAACCAGGTCAGGGTGTCCCCCACCCACTGCCCGAAAACGACTGGGATAGGCTCCAGCACCCCCCGCGACCCTTAGGATAAAGCGGATCAGAATTCATTCAGTTTGGTCTCAAACAACCCTCCGCAGAATTCTCAGCAGTCAGTTAGTTATCTGATTGTGATACCGTTGTGTGTGCTGCTGTCAAGATGGATTTAAAATAAATTCTTTATTCCCTGCAGACCAAATCAGTGAAAAGGAAGAAGGTCCTTACTACACTCACCTTGGAGCAGGACCCAGTGTTGCAGCCGTGAGGGAACTGATGGAGACCAGGTAAAGTACCTCCATTTGCAAACTACCATCGAAAAGCCATTTGAGCATTTTTTTTTCTCGATACCAACGTACAAGTAGAAAAATAATCCCGCACAAGTAGAATGACCGTTTTATAAATTATGTTTGTTCCACTACTATCTTTTGTTGGTGGAGCACTGACTCCATATTCTTGATATCAAACTTAAGGCCCGTGTACTCTTTCTACTTACTAGTCAGACAATTCATGGGAACGAGACATTTTACATGAGCATTTATTCACGGCGTGCTAGTTTTCATTCATAATCCAGCGCATTCGTAGGAACTTGAATAAATGCTCAAACGGCTTGCCGTGAACCCATTTCAGCATTTATTCCCAGCGCACTAGTTTCATTCATAATTCAGTGCGCTCATAAGAAATCAAATAAATGCTCAAGCAGTTTGCTATATTAATACTAGTGCAACTACTACCACCACTACTACTGCTACTACTGCTACTACTACTACGACTACTCCGACTACTTCTCTAATCATTGTTATGACTTCGCTGGATGTGTGTGTGGGCGTGTTCACCGCCGAACATGCTGAGCGTGTCAAGTACGGGCTTGGTGGAATGCGGCAAGGTCACCGCCAAGGAGTCTTCCATTAAAAGGAAGCACGCTCAGCATGTGCACCTGACACACGCTTGACAACACACACAAACACGCACACACATGACATGTTAGGACAGGAAAACGGTGATGTAACCGACATGAGAGACTGTGTAAAACAGCAGTCTTCATTGGGTTAGGGGTGTCAAATGTGTTTTCATTTCGACCACGTCGTAGTGAGGGTTGTCCTCGGGACCAAATGGTGTATAGTGGCGAGACAGTAACTTAGCTGCATTGAGTTTGTTTATAGAGGCATGTGGCTAGAGTGCAAGGCAGTGACACTTAATTAAACAGAATGTAATGAATCAAACCTTTGGCCACCTAAGGGCAGTATAATACAGTCATGTAGAAATAAACAAGGACGAGTTTCACAGCAACTGTAAGTGACTCAGTAAGCTGCAGTAATAATAGTTTTTCACAAAGGATAAAAAAATATATGCCCGTGAGCATTGCGATACTGTTTGTTTGTCTACGTGTGTTGCTGCAGTCTGCGTTCAAATATCCAAGAGTTGTGACACCGCTAGTTTTCAGTGACTTTTTTGGGTCTCTTAACTTTTTTACTAGAGCTGTATGTTCTATGTGGGAACCCTAATAATCAACCACAACAAATAATTCCTCCTGCATTTTTTATTAACATTTCTATGGCAAGTTTTGAACAGAAGGCAAACAATGATTTTGCGGGCCACATAAAACAATGTGGGCGGCTGGATTGTGGCCCGTGGGCCCCATAGTTTGGCACTTAGGTGTACCGAGTGAAATATCAATTGGCCCTCTGAATATTTGTGTCGCAGATATGGCGCCAAGGGAAATGCGGTGCGGTTGGAAGTTGTTGTCTACACTGGAAAAGAAGGAAAGAGCTCCCAGGGATGTCCAATTGCTAAATGGGTATGTGGCAAGCATGTGTAAATACTGTGTGTGTGTGTGTGTGTGTGTGTGTGTGCGTGTGCGTGTGCGTGTGCGTGCGCGTGCGCGTGCGCGTGCGTGCGTGTGTGTGTGCGTGCGTGCGTGTGTGTGTGTGTGTTTTTTTTAATTATCCCATAAGGCAATAATAATGGCAGTTATGTGTGTGTGACAGGTTGTCCGTCGAGGCAGCGAGGAGGAGAAGCTGCTGTGTTTAGTGCGGCAGCGGCCAGGGCACCACTGTGACACCGCCGTGCTGGTCATCCTCATCCTGGCCTGGGAGGGAATCCCGCGAGCGGTAGCGGACCACCTCTACCAGGAGCTCACAGAAACCCTCTTCAAATACGGCTCGCCCACCAGCCGACGCTGCGCCCTCAATGAAGAGTAAGCGCTTAATTAAGCTACATTTAAACCATATGCTAAGGCTGAAGGCTTAATTTCATTTGCAATATAATCACGATTTGATCAAACACGATTTCCTGATTTGGCTGATAAATTGGAACGTCTGTGCTCATGGATGACCTGTCGTGTGAGCAACAACAGCAGTCTGATGTGTGCTGCACTCGTAAAATAAAATCAAAGTGTTGACGAGTCTGCGATATTTGCGCACAGGCGCTACAGAACGGGACATAACTTATTTTTTGATCATTGATTGGCGTGTCCTCCGGATACAAAGCTTAAATGTGGCCTTCTACATCGGCCTTTCAGTCACCACTTTCTGCCCTTCCCCCTTTTTTCTTTCCCCTCCACAGTCGCACTTGCGCCTGTCAGGGTTTGGACCCCGATACTTGCGGAGCATCCTTCTCCTTCGGCTGCTCGTGGAGTATGTACTTCAATGGCTGCAAATTTGCCCGCAGCAAAGTGCCACGCAAATTCCGCCTGCTTGGTGACTACCGGGAGCAGGTACGGGATTGTTGCCACGTCACTGCTGTCATAACCAAAACAATCACGATTAACGGGATTATCCCGATACTGCAGTAGTAAGAGTTCTGTCAACCCAAAAATCCCATTCATATTTGCCATGCAGTGATTCTCAAGTTTTGTACCACCTAAAAAAAATTTGATACGGTTTTAATAGCTCATCTTTATGACTTGCAGGAGGAGAAGGTAGAGAAAAACCTCCAGAGTCTTGCCACTGACCTTGCACCACTGTACAAGTGCCTCGCTCCCGAAGCCTTCCAGAACCAGGTACGAAAACGTAAAATGCTTTTATTTCACATTTCCGACCTACTTTTTACTCCCTCAGGCTTGGGGTCTACTACACCATGATTGATACTGTTTTTTCATTTATTTGTAAATGACATTCATCCCACTACTCATCTTCTTGTCATCACCTCAACCCAAATGTTCCTGCATCTCTTTTCCAGGTGGAACAAGAGGAGAAAGGGGATTCCTGCCGGCTAGGCTGGAGGGAGGGGCGTCCGTTTTCAGGAGTCACGGCTTGCGTGGACTTTTGTGCGCATGCTCACAAGGACAACCACAACATGAATAACGGCAGCACTGTGGTAAGCGAGTTATTATGTACGCTGCAGCTGCTGTCTCCACTCCGTACCGGGCCACATAAAGAAACCGGACAAAAAAAATATATTTTATTGATCATCAGAGTCTGAAAGAAGTTTTACTTTAAAAAACAGGTCTGCTGTGAATAAAAAAAAAAAACAAAAAAAAAGGTTGGGCACCACTGTGACACAAAATGCTACAAGTCCTTCCAAAGCTCATTGTTTCACTTGGTGACACTTCTCCTTGTTTTTCGTTCAGGTTTGCACTTTAACAAAGGAAGATAACCGCGCGGTTCGGAACATACCGGAAGACGAGCAGCTCCACGTTCTTCCGCTCTACAAGATCGCCGACAGGGATGAGTTTGGTCGTGTTGAAGGACAGTGGGCCAAGATCCAAACCGGTGCCCTCCAGGTTCTATCATCCTTCCCAAGAGAGGTAAGCAGATATTGAAAATCGCTTACGGCCATGGCCATGGCACGCATAACGCAATGAAATTGTGAATTTGGCTCTTATTTTTATTTTTTTGTCTGTTTCTTGTCAGGTGCGTCTGCTAGCTGAGCCGGTGAAATCAGCCCGCAAGATGAGGCAAGAAGCTCGTTTGAAAGCTCAAGCTGAGAAGTTGGAGAAGAAGCTTGGTTTGATCCCGCTCACTCCTGCTAAAGTGAAGCGAGAAACCCCGACCAAAGGTGGTAAGTCGTTGATCAAGTTACAGATCACTTTCACTTCGTACAGTGTGGACGATGGATGACCCTAAAACCGGTGAAGTGGAGAGAGGGACAAATGGTTAATTTCATGTGTTAACATTCTTAACTGTACAGCGGGGGGGAAAAAAACGGAGTAATTGATGTCCCTCTAAAAAGGTTTATTGTGTATTACCTCATTCACTGACAGCGGTTTATTGCCAGCCATTGCAATTTTTCAACACACACGGAATATTTTGTTCTGTGACACTGTTAGAACCAAACCCACCATGAGTCGAAAGTCTTTGACCAGAAAAATGAATTTCTCACGTTTTCTCTTCATAACTCGCAGATAGATTGATTTTAGCAAAAAGGCCGGTTTCTGACCAAAATGTGAAAAAAACAAGCAAGATTTTTATGAATAGAAACATGTCAAATGACCATGATGCTGATCCACCGCATGGCTCGAGTCTGACTTTTTTCATCTCCTCCAACCCTAACCATCAACGTAAAATAAAACCCTGTCGGTGAAATTGCTTTGTTGTTGTGTTTATGCATGATGTTACTTTGACAATAAGATTTCAAATCTTAACATTCCTCCCGGCCTGCAGACAATTCCTGATGACACTGAGGCAGGTCCTAGTCAGTCAAGAGAGGATCTACCACGACTCAGCCACAGTAGAAAAAGGACTGCATGAGGAAGGAGAGGCAAAATGGAATTCAGGAACAAGAAGCAGGGACAGAACGAGGAGAGACAGGAGGTGACACAGAGAGAGGAAGTAACGATGACATTTACAAGCCAAATCAACCTGACCCTAAAGAGCAACGCAGACAATATTATTGCTTATTTTGCTAAATTATGATGAATCAAAAAAGAGAATCATATGAAATAAGGCTCGAAAGTGATGAATAATAGCGCTAGACTTCCAGCTTTCGGACTTTGTGGGCATGGGTGCTGAAGCTAACCTTTGTCTGTCAACCGCTAGCTTGTTTGATTGCTCGCTCAGTGGCTCAGTCAGGTGAACATAATCAACAATTTTGTGTTTTTGTGCTGGTCTCGCTGGTGTCACCAACAACCAGCAGGGCAACAGCAGGATGCTGGTCTTGCTGGTGCCACGAATGACAAGAAGCAACGGCACAACAAAACAGCCAAGATTCAATCACCTTCACGTGACTGGTTAACCTGCTCTGCCAACTGAGCCACAGCCACCCTTCGTAGCTGATGACAGCAGCAAGACCAACTGGTCACTAGATATCACCGGCTCTTGGCGCGGCAACAGCAACATGATGGGCAGCTGTGGCTCACTTCATAGAACAGGTTGCAAAGTGACCGAAGGTTCAGCTGTTTGAATCTTGTTTTGTTTGCTGGTCTTGCTGGGGACACTAGCAAGATCATGCTGGTTAATTCTGGGGGTTTTTTTTCCATCCCTGCTAACAAGGCATGCTTTTAAGCTTTTTAGCCTGCTCTAGTCTATTGTACGTTTTGTTTATCGATGACAAGAGAGCAGCGCATGCCGGAAACACGTGGCCAGTCAGTCTGTGTGTTCAAAGGCGCTGCGGCGAATTGCGGCAAATTCTAGGACGAATTGAATTTCACAGGCACTGTACAAAGGTGTGGGATCGACACTCTGTTCTCTCTGTTGAATGCGGACTTTGTTGGTTCCGGATCCGTTAAATTAAGGTTCCTCTTTAGGAACAAAAAATGAAAATGACTTTCAGTACAGTGTCTTTAATCCATCTGGGTTATTTTTTTTTTTTTTTGCTTTCAAAACAGAGCAACATGCCCTTTACAACAAAATCTCGCCTCGCCCTGCCAGTGTGGACCGGTGCCAGGCCAGCACTTACAGTCAAAGCACCAGCAACTATCACCAACAGAGGGACCTCGTGTCCCCCACCCACCACCACCACTCGCCCAGCTTCCCGTTCGGACCAAGCCGCTCGGTCCCGCCGTATCAGACCACCAACGACGTGGTGAACTGTTACCCCGGCGGCTACCCGTGTTCTTTTAAACGTGAGCCCGACGAGGCGCTCTCCCCGCCACGGAGACCCTCGACCAGCTGCAGCACCCCTCCATCCTCCTCCTTCTCCCCACGACCTACCTCTGAGGGCCTCTACAGCAGGCTGAACGGACTCCACGGCTTCGAAGAGGAAGTGAAGCAGGAGGAGGTGTGGTCGGACAGCGAGCACAACTTCCTGGACCACGACATCGGCGGCGTGGCGGTGGCGCCAGCGCACGGCTCCATCCTCATCGAGTGCGCGCGGCGGGAGCTGCATGCCACCACGCCCATCCTCAAACCCGACCGCCGTCACCCCACGCGCATCTCCCTGGTCTTCTACCAGCACAAGTCCCTCAACGAGCCAGGCCACGGGATGGCCATGTGGGATGCCAAGATGGCCAAGAGGGAGCGGGAGAGGGAGGAGGAGGAGGAAGAGGAGAGGTTGAGGATGGAGGAAGGCGGGAGTGGACGAGGAAGGCAGATGGAGGAGGGGGCGGGATCGGACGGGCAGGCTGCGTGGAAGGCCGGGGACGTCCCCACGCGGCAAACGTGGACGCTACCGAGGGACGGGGTCATCACCGTGTCCCCTTACGCCCTCACACAAGTGACGGGTCCTTACAACAGCTGGACATAGTCAACACACACACACACACACACACACACACACACACACACACACACACACACACACACACACACAAAATGTTTAGTTGGGTGGA
>CAAKHF010023957.1:130796-145404 GCA_901007745.1 Hippocampus kuda | reverse complement strand
TCTCTCTCTCTCTCTCTCTCTCTCTCTCTCTCTCTCTCTATATATATATATATATATATATATATATATATATATATATATATATATATATATATATATATATATATATATATATATATATATAGATAGATAGATAGATAGATATATTCAAATTTACCCTGCCAGCCGACAACCTTACGTTGTCGATTCGAGTTCGATTAATTGTTCAGCACAATTCTGAACACAAGAAAAGTAAATAATGACATTTTATACATATAATTCATTTAATTATTGCCACCTACTGAGTATAATTTATGCATATTTCGACCATGTAGTAATGTGACGGTTCCAGACATGAATATTTGCGTTGGCGTGAAAGGCATGGCAATTGGAAACCGCGGATAGATCGTCAGGAAGTCGGCATCGAAGGTGTACTTACACAGCCCACGTTCCGATGAAGGATGTCAGCGAGAGGGCCAAAGGGAAGAAAATCCAGAGCCACATGTCTCGGAAAGGGACAGAAAAAAAGGTGAAGTGAATATTCCCTCCACTGCCGAGCTTATACCGACATGCTTTCTTATTAAGTCTGAGATATCAGCTTCTGGTTCGCGTGTTCGTCTCCTCCCCATCTGACACACCTCACCTGTGTGACAGAACAAACGTGATGCAGGACGTGGCTTGGAAGACCTGTTTGTTCGCAAGGAATCACAGTCACTGTTTTGTTCTGTTTTTGATAGTCATTATCTTTTGTTGTGTTCATTTGTCGGTTTCGTCATTCGGTTCAGAGTAATCCGCAAACGGTGATTAGAGGCAACTGGTCTTTTCTTGTTTGTTAAAGATGATTCACCGTTAACCCAAAAATACTTTTTCCATTCCAATTAAAAACAAACAACAAAAAAGCAATTTGTATACAGGAGGCGGAAACAATTCAACATTATTACAGGTATGTCGCAAGCCTTGAAATAACTTTTTTTTTTTAAACCTCAAAGTCAAAATCAAAAATCAGTACTATATTGTCAAGTCAAGTAAAAGTTATTAATTTAGCCCTTAATCACAAAAAAGTCTCAAAGGGCTTCACATGCCCACAGTTGACAAATATTGAAGACATTTTGAAAACAAACATATCACATTCCTGATATTATAACTATTTCATACTATATTAATGTACTTTTAGGATTGTAGGCCACTCCTCCTGGTCGATGGATGTACTGTAGCCGTAAATTCCGCTCTGGTTAAATTCCGCTCTGGTTAAGCGTTAGTTTGGTTAATTTTCTCTCCAGACACTTATTACATCTCTTTTTATTTTTCTTTTCAGTAAGGTGTACTTGATCACCCAAGCACTTAATTCCACTGTTAAACGATACGTGTCAATATTAGGTTAGTTTAACAATTAGCATGGCTAGCCCTTCAGCCTGCTGGCTTCTTATGGTCTGGGCTTGTCATCACTGACTCATTCATTTTTGCGTCTTGTGTTTGTTTGTCCCCTGCGATTGGCTGGCAACCAATTCAGGGTGTCCCCCGCCTACTGCCCGAAGACAGCTGGGATAGGCTCCAGCACCCCCCGCGACCCTAGTGAGGATGAAGCGGTTCGGAAGATGAATGAATGAATGTTTGTTTGTCCACGTGACATGGCGGTCTGGCAGGCCAGGAGTTGAGCACGTTACAGCACTAGCAGGCTAGGATCGTTTGGAATGATAATGCACAGTATTTATGCAATCGGGGAGGGCCAACTAATGCTGGAAAGCTCAAATGCGTACTTTGGCTTGGTTTAAACTGCGCCTCAAAAATCCACAATTAAATTGGTGAAAACAGATTAATGCTATCCCTCAACAATTCTGTCCCAAATTGTTCTCAATTCTTACACGTTTTCAGCCCTTATTGCAAACATATTGAATGTTTTCAGAGTCCCTTAAAAAAATGAACAGTTGTAGATTAATAAATCAAAGTGCTGTAGATTAATAAATCCCAAATCTAAAATATAACACACAAATACATTAATTACATAAATAAAAATATTATTTTAAAATCAAAACATGTATTTTAATGTGTGAATGTAATAAATGTATTTAACATATTCAATTTACAATATCAGACCAAAAAAATCAGATTTATAAAGTATATAAAAACACGAATAACATAACTCGTTGTTAAAAAAAACTAAACTAATAACAGCCGCGAATCTGTCGTGACCAAGTTATTCTGACGGTCATCCACGGTCATTGGAGGAGATAGCTGACGTCACCATCGTCATTTTCAAAACAGTTAAGATGGCGGCGCACATGAGACGGGCTTTCTGCCCCTTGCTCCGGATGGCGAGAAATACCGCTCTTATTCGGTTTGAACTTCCTAGTACCTACATTGTATAATTTGCTGAGCACTTGATGCGTGCGGTGTGATGAATGGGTCAAGTTAGATGTGTTACTTGCCCGAACGAGCAGAGCTAACTCATTAGCGAGCTGCTACGAGGAAGCGGTTTTTGTAATTGAAACGTTTCGTTTTCACTTTGTGTAGTCATCAGTTATTTTAGCTAGTAATTATAATAGCGCCTGTAGCTTCATTGAGTGTTTTGCTATAATCGTTCAGGGTTGAATGACTTGAATACCGATGGAGTTGAAATTGCATACCTAAGCTAACTGCTAACAACGCGCAGCAAAACAAACATCTCGGTTTGAGCCGATTCTGTATATTAATGAATATTAGTCATTTTTTAAGGTTTCCAGAAAGAGTTGGACTTTCATACCATACGCACTTACGCAGGAAAGTCCTTTCTGAACCCTGCAACAGAAGCACACACGTCCCAAGTGAGAATCAGTTGATTGACCGCCGGGGGCCATTTTCTTAATTTTAAGTTTATTTGACCCTCGTTTCTTTTTTCTTTTTTTTTTTTTTAGTACGACAGGTTTCCATCCTGACTCAAGATACCCCAAACCCAAGAAGCTTGAAGTTTCTCCCAGATAAGCCGGTTTTAGGAACCGGGACACTGGATTTTCCCTCTCTCAGCTCAACAGAATGTTCGTCTTTAGCTAGGTTTGGATTAATTATCTCCTTTTAAAAAACTTTGAGTTTCCTGTTTTATATTTGCCGAACCTAACCGACTCTTGGTCTTGTTGTGCCATTTCTGAATTAATCAAGTTTGATAGAACAAACAATAACCTAACAATGACAACATCCATATCTTCTACAGAGACCTCTTTGAAATCGAAGGAGTGAAAAGTGTGTTCTTTGGCCCGGACTTCATCACCGTCACAAAAGTAAGTTTTGCAAGAAAAATAGGGGTTGGCTCCCCTGCAAAAATAAGAAATGGAAAAACATTGCTGAAGAAAAATCTGCAAATCGGTGTATTTGCAGGCACCGACCCACAAATACAGTATTCCGGGGTCCATTGTAGACCATACTACAACCATACCAAAAGGAGCAGCACAATGGCCATTAAAGCAAAAAAAAAAAAATCTGATTTATTACCGATTTGTTTTACTGTTCATTATATATGTTCAATTGATCCATGTACAGCACTTTGTATGCAGCGTTGACTGTTTGAAAGTGCTCTATAAATACAGTTGACTTGACTTGACCAATATATCGAGAACTTGGATGACCTTGCAGTGTCCTCAACAGATAGACGAGGACCTGGAGTGGACGGACATCAAGCGCAATGCCCTGGAAGCCATGGCCAAATTCTTCGAGAGCGGTGATCCCATCACAACAGGAGATGTGCACCCAGAAAGTAGTGAGTTTCGGAGAACTGATGAGGAGGAGCTAGCTAGAGAAATTATTCAAATGTCGATTTTGTGACATGTAGGTGTCTCTGAAGATGACGACGAAGTGGTGTTGATGATTAAGGAGCTTCTTGACACCAGAATCAGGTAAATGAGCTCAGATGAGGAGATGTTGTATATATTATATATTATGTATTTATGGTAGTGGAGTGGAACAGAATGAATTTGCTAACTTCCAAGTTCTAATAATTTTTTTCCCCAATGGAAATAATGAATTTCAGGTTCGACAAAAAAATAATGCGATAAGAGAAGACAAAGTAATCAGAACTTAAGTACTCCTAGCAGGCATGTAACATTAATACATACGAGTTATTGGACTTAATAAAGCTTGGTGATGGAATTAATTGTATTGCTCATATTGAAATGAGCAGCCACACCCATTTGTTATTTCAGGGAAATTTACATTACCGCAGCAACTATCACGAGACTAACATGTCTCTCTTTCTCTTCTGATCCCCGCAGACCGACAGTTCAGGAGGACGGTGGCGACGTGGTCTTCAAGGGCTTCGTGGACGGCACGGTGCAGCTGAAGCTGGTGGGTTCTTGCACAGGATGCCCCAGCTCCACGGTGACCCTCAAGAACGGCATTCAGAACATGATGCAGTTCTACATTCCAGAAGTTACGGCAGTGGAGCAGGTAGCTATTGTGTTCAATATTTTGCTCCTTCAGTTATAACACCGCTACAGGGATGCTATTTGTGAGCCATTTTCCATGATGGGTTAGCGTTAATCTAGCAGACTTTAGGGCAAAGTTATGTTGTTTTAAATACGCATCGTGTAATTCTTTCATGTTTAGTTTAGCGGTTTACACCACGGCGAACCTAGGTTTATTTGTGAAATCCACGATATCGAGATCATATAAATTCAAGCACAATTTTAAATTCTACTGGTTTTATACTCCCGGACAGGTGGAAGATGAAGTGGACGAAGTCAACGCAAAGGTTTTCTCAGAGCTGGAACGCAAATTACAAGAGTAGTCATAAAGTTGATTGACAAATGTACTGATTGATCTTCAAGAAGAAAAAGGAAGAGAGGAACGAAGAAGGGCTGTTGCTGTGCGTTTATCTGTGCCTGCTAGCTACAGATAAAATAATAGTTTTCACTTTTCTTCACAGAAATGTCATGCCATGCCTAAAAGGTAAGGAAGCTAATGTGGCTTGATTATACACTTTTTGCTTATTGTACCCACAAACAAAATGGTCCATTTTGAGAAGTTGTGCCATTGAAGGCTTAAAATGTCTTGCTGTATTTATTTTCACTGTATACTGTATTTTTGGAAGGTTTTTCGCATTAGTTGAATGCAGAATGACGAGGATGTAATTTGTGCTTGATATATTAAACAGATGATCTGTTGGGAAATTAGGAATGAAAGAAATGATGGAGTATTCCAACTTAAAATAACACAACTAATTGTTCTGTAGTAATTTGTTGTGTCCACCGCATTATAATAAATTTCACATTGACTCACAATTATGTGCATTGTTAAAGCCCCCACCCCTCCCAATTAAATTTTTTCCCCTCAATTTTAGGGCATGATAATGATTTATTGAAATTATGAAGTCGCAATGGTGCAAACGATGCAGTGACACATTTAGACATTCAGTATTTGCAGTCATACATTCTTTATCTTCTGAGAGGAGCTGAGCCATCCAAACCGTACTGAGACGTGCCACTACATTTAGCTTAATAGAGGTCATCTATTATTTACAGGAGTTTCCATTAATTTTACTCCTTTATTATAGCATTTGTGTCAAGTGAGTAAACGAGGATGTCACTGTGCATTTTTGTAAAGAAAGCATGTGCAGAGCGGTGTCTTGACAACATTCTGATTTTGATTAAAAATTACCTGTTATTTAAGTTTTGAGGGGTAGGAAGCCAACATCTGTTTTTCACGGAAAATGCTTATTGGCATTAAGTCCATGCTTATTGAAGGATTTTAGTTGTTAAAAATACATGTTTTTTAATCCGCTATTTGCAGTCTGTGAAACCGAATGAAATTCCATTACGCTTCTGCCTGTTTGTTCTGAACGAGGTGTTTATATGCAGTATGTTCATTCATTCTGGGATTCTAACCCAATTCTAATTGCAAAACAGTATTCAACTGTTTTGCATTTAGAATTGCAAGTGGACCCTGCTATTCTAGGGTATAGAGATAGGGCAAAATATGCATTTAATTTGCGTACATTAAGATTTTTTTTTTGACGCAATCAAAAAAAAATGCTGATAAAACTCTAACATGTTTGGTTCCCCCCACAAAACTCGAACCACGCCAAAAATCATAACATAAATGAATGCGCGGGTGACGAACCGCGTGTATGGCGTGTACAAGGCCGTTGTACAATGCTCCATGTTACCCTGGCGTTAATCATTAATGCCCCCAGGTGGCAACGACGGAAAGCAGCAACGTGGCCATTCAATTGATACAAGGTGTGCGCCAAAACGGTTTTTAATTCTGTGTAATCATGTCATTATTACTGTATATTTTTACACAATTTGATATAGTGCTATTTATCGCATTTTCAAAAGGCTTAGTTTCGCGCATGCGCAGTTTGCGCCTCCACGTCTCGACGGCCGGCTGCAGTGGACAGAGGTTAGTCGAGCTGCGATGATACTCGTTAAAAAAAAAAAACAAAAAAGGAAACAACCTCACTATTTGCTCTCGTTACTTATCGCTACATGTCAAAATGACTTGTTTTGCAAGTAGGCATGTTCCCGTGGTTACGTTACGTGTCTCTGCTAGTGTCAGCAAAATGTTAGCCGAGGCCTCCACAACAAATCCTGCACGAGGCTACACCGACCACGAAGCTAATGCTAATGCTAATTGCTTCCTCGCGGTCCGCGTAACATTAGTCTAAATAATGGTGGTTCAGAACTTTGAATGTAGTTCGAACGAGACACACACTTCGGTCATACCCCCGCGGTGATTTAAACACATGAATGCGATTTTGTATGGGCAAAATTAAATTGATACAGTGTGCGTTAGCCTACTGCCATTTAAAAGTGGCAAGCGGAGACCGATAGCTTTCGGGACTCGCTATGTTAGCAGGTGCGATTTAAATCACACAGTTGTATTAATAGCAAATGTAATATGCTAACACGTCAGCTAATTATGGGAAAGCAACATTTGTTCACCAACTGTTTGTCGTTTAGCGGGAGGAACGAATGTTATATTAAAGCGCTTCAAAGCCTGTGTTAAGTGATTCACGTTCAATTCTTTTTACGTTTTCTGTCAAATTAAAGGTGGAATTGTGTCGCACGCGCATTGTGAAGTTGCCCTTGACCCACGTGCTCGCGTTGTTCGTGCTAGTTTGCTTTCTGCCTGAAAACGTGCAGCTCACTCTTGCCGCAAGCAGTGAGTGCTGGACGGCTACTAAAAATAAACAGGACAATGAGTAGCTATACTTGGTTGAAACACTTTTCATGAGGTCTTGTGATTACGCTTGCTTTCATTCATTGTATGTTTGTTAATAGATTTTTTTTTCTAAAGGTATAAGCAACAAGCCGGCGAGTGTGGACGAACTTTCATCCGAGTGAGTCATGGCCCAGTTCGGGGGACAGAAAAATCCACCCTGGGCGACTCAGTTTGCCGCCACGGCCGTGTCCCAGCCGGGCCACACGGCCCACACGGCCCAGGCTCTTGACATCAACTTGCACTGTAAGTATAATAAACCTTCTTTCTTTGCCAGTAGTACTTCCCAAAAATAAATCTGAAAACTCCCAAGTTGAAAACATCATGGATGATGTCTCATGCATTTACCACCACAGAAGTATCAGGGTTGGCAAATAGTTAAAAGTGTGATGGAAATGGAACAAGTGACAGTACCACATGAGCAGCCAAATGAACAGTCACAATGTATATTGCTCACAGACACTTGTTCAGAAATGGGCAGATAAGAAAAAAGTATGCTTGGTTGTTTAATTTCACGCTATTTTGTAAAAGACATTGAAAAGTTAACTTGCCATATTTGTCCCCTCTAATGTTACACTAGATACAACAAAAATCTCGACAAACTGGAAGTGGCCAAACACAAATCTTGAACTTTGAAATTAAACCGTAAAAAAAGGAAACGCAGTAATTAGGGGACTACCATTCCCCACCAAAAAGTACAGGTCAGTACTACCTTGGTTTTTAGGTCCAGGTTTAGGTCACATTTGGTACAGTTATGGAGAAAAAATACAAAGCGTGAGAGTTCAGGTTTTTTTTTTTGTGTACCACAAGAAAACACAGTCTCAAAAATGAGTTGTTTCTTTAATAGAAAAAATTCTAATCATCACAATTATACATAAAATGCAAAATAAAAAAAATACTGTCTGATCTTCAATAAAAACTTCAACGGCTTAATTTTCTTTTTAGGAAAGTGTTATAGCATTCTATTATTGGGGGGAGGGGGGGTTTAATGAACGATGCTGGCAAATGCAGCATAAACTGTTAAATAATGAATGAATATATGCCCAAAACACTAATGACATTTGTTACTGCCTTGACTCCATCTGAAGTTTTCTTTTGCTACCGTTTTCCCACAGCTCTTGGCGTGCAGCAGCCGTCCCTCCTGGGAGCCTCCCCCGCCGTCTACTCCCAGCAGTCGGCCTTGGCCGCTGCCTCTCTGGGCAACCAATCCGCCGCCTCCTATCAGCTGTCTCAGCAGACGGCCGCCTTGCAGCAGCAGGCAGCAGCGGCTGCCGCTGCCGCGGCACTGCAGCAGGTCAGTCATGGCGCAAGAAACAGGTAGTAGCCGCGTGTCAAACAGCGCACTTGTCTTATCAGCTGCGTGTGTGTGTGTCTGTAGTCGCAGATCAATTCAGCCCTGCAGCAATATCAGCAGCAGCAGCAACAACAACAGCAGCAGCAGCAACAGCAGCAGCCGCCCCCACAGCAACCGCCGCAGCAGCCATTGTACAGTGTGCCTCATCAGGTAAAACATGCTCTTTGTGTGACACTCAACAGACTGAAGAGAGAATTCATTGAACCGTACAAGTGGTGCACTCAATTGCTCCAAGCGCCACTGCTCGGAAGGACTTTTTTTTTTTTATCTGTAATACTCCCTTGTTGATTATGTGAAGTACACTCAATTTAAAGCAATATATTGATTTTCTTCGTCCAATTTTTATTGCGGAAGGTCCATCGTCTTACACGAATCCAGTACAGTGCATTGATACAACAGCAGTGAGTGACGTAATTAACAAGACAGTCATGTTCAAAAAGCATTTATCTATTTAAGTGAACGATATTGTCCACTACATAAAAATTCCTCGATGTTTAATAGGGAGTAGGGGTTGATGAATGATTCCAAACACTGCAACTGCGAATCGTTCATCATGCCCTACTCCCTAATCATTATTTACAGGTAGTGATTTTGAATCGACTATTTGCTTTAGTCTCTCTCTAATAGACACAAACACAGTAATAGTTATAATTACAGTAAATATTTGTATGGAGAAAAAAAACTCGTGAAGACGTACTCTTACAGTGCTATGTTAAGCTAGCTAATTATTTAATCAGATGGCTTTATCTGTCCCTAAATGTATTTTTGATTTTAATTTTTTTTTCCTAGCACGTCGTTTTTTTTAATCGAGATACAAATATTCTTTTGTAAGTTTAACCTATAAAAACATGCGCACTATGAACTTATTGCGTCGGAATTTATAGCTATACATTTCAGGGGAAAAAATTCCACCCGTGGCCTAACTGAATCCTTAATTTACAAATATTACCAAATCTATGCTGAGGAAAAAGTGAGGATGCCCTTTTGGAATAGCGCAAAAAAAAAAAAAATTTTCCATCGGAAAAAAAAAAAAGGTGTTGCTAAACCCATCCTAAATTGCTGTGAAATGCTAACTCCATTCTTTGTTTCTTGTCCCAGCTTCCACAGCCTCAACCGGCACTGCTGTCACAGGTAACATGTTGTAATCTGCAATGCAATAAGAATCCTCTCTAATAGTCATTTGGTCGTGACAAGAAATGTCAAAACACTTCTCGCCCCGTCCCCAGCCGCCAGTGGCTTTGCCCACGAGCCTGAGCCTGTCCAATCCCCAGCAGACGGCCCAGATCACCGTGTCGTACCCGACGCCGCGCTCCAGCCACCAACAGCAGCCGCAGAAGCAGCGCGTCTTCACCGGCGTTGTCAACAAACTGCACGACACCTTTGGCTTCGTGGACGAAGATGTCTTCTTTCAGCTCAGGTTCATGCGCGGATGATGTCGCTAACAATTCTCCAAATAAGGAGGCGGAGTCTTCTCGCTTCAAGCTGTTTGTCACGAATGTTCATTCAGCTGGTCTATCAACATCATTTCCGTTGTCGCTTGTCCTCTTCCAGCGCCGTGAAAGGGAAGACGCCGCAAGTGGGCGACAGGGTGCTGGTGGAGGCTGTGTACAACGCCAACCTGCCCTTCAAGTGGAACGCCCAACGCATCCAGACCTTACCTCAGCTCGCGAACCAGTCGGTAAGAGCATTCACAGTTTGTATGTGCAAGATGGTTGTCAGGCTTGTTTGAAGACGCCTTCAGCTCGAACAATATTCTCCCCAGATGAGAGAGTTCCCCCTTCCCCCGATCCTGTTTCCGCTGCCGATTGACTGTTGTGTTCTCATTCCCTCCCCAGCATCAGCAGCAGCCTCAGCCTTTACCTCAAGCTTCCCCGCAGCTGGGCAGCCTTTACAATGAGCCGGGGATACAGCTGCGCTACCCTGACATGCACCCCACAGCGGACGGCAGACAAAATGTAACCGCATACACCTGAAATCACACACTCTGTCATCCTCGGCACACTCTTCTTCTGCTCGCTTGATTATTTTCTTCCATTTTTTTTTTTTTTTTTTAAATTTCAGCCATCATTGCAGATCTCTTAACAGCATTTGCTTTTGCAGTTAAGGCTAAATTTCTTTATAACACCTTATACGAAAACCTTTATTAGTCTCGCAATGGAGAAATTCACAATTCACAGCAGCAAAGTTATGAAAGGAAGAAGTAGAACAACAAAATATAGGAGCTGCTGGATCATGGACTCGTGACTTTGCATGTGTTTGCTAGGTGCTGTCCATCGAGATGCTGTGTATTGAGTAACAAGTTTTCTTTCAGCTGTTCCATCTCACATTAAGGTAGACATGATTGCAATAAGATGGAATCAGTGCCTTTAAAACAGTGTGACATTGTTTAAATCCTTACTTTCATCGTTCAGCTACGACCAAAGCTTCAGGTTTTCTGATTTCAACACCTGTTTCTTTAACATTCTGATTTGAAGTTTTAGTATTTTCTAGTATGAAGCGCGAAAAAAGAGACAGATCATGGAAAATCACAACCCTTGTCACCGATTGGTGATACATTCCTCTAATTTTATGACCATGCATCTTCAGTGTGGCAGTCTAAACTGGTCAAATAAACCCCCTGAAATGGACAGTGTGCTTTCACACACGCAGGCATTCATTAGTTTTGATCAAGTGGCATTTATTCATCTCACCTTTTTTTTTCTTCTTCTTTTTTCCTAGAGCCATCCTCCGCCTCCCAACATGATGAAGGCTCCCCCCATCCTTCAGTCGCTACCTCCTCCGACCACATTCAGTGTTCCGCCCCCGGCTCCTCCTCCTTCCCTACTGCAGGCCCAGCTGTCTGCCGCCTCGCTCGGCCCCCTCCTCCAAAACCCGCCGCAGCCTCTGCTGCCGCCTCCCAAAGGTAAAACAAAGGCTCACCTCCGAATGAAAAGGAACCAAAATTTGTGCCTCAAGCTGCCGAAGCCAGTATGACATTTTTCCCCTCGATGTGCTTGCAGGGGGTCTCCTTCAGCCCCCGGTGAGACTCATGCCACAGTCGCAGCCTGTCAGACGAATCGAGCCTCCTCCGCGCTTCCCTCCTCGCAACGATCGCCCTCCTGAGCTCATCCTCCGTAGTAAAGAGGATCGCAGGTCATTGCAGTTTATCGCCCCGCACGCACCATGACGTCACACGTACTTCCTGGTGGCAGAAGACAACTTCTTACTAGAAAACGAACCCTTTAATGTAATGACGAAGGCAGAGCATCTTTTTAAGCCATCTTCACTTGCTTTCTGGCACCCGAAAGTATCCCGGCACTCATTGTTTCCAACATAATGAACAGGACTGTTAAACAATATCCAGATGGCGCGATGTCACGTTTTTGAAGCGTTTCCCCTTTTTACGTTTTCAGCCGAGACAGAGAGCGCGAGCGCAGACGGTCGAGAGAGCGCTCGCCCGTGCGCAAACGTTCCCGAGAGCGCTCCCCGAGACGAGAGCGCTCGCCGCGGCGCCCCCGCAGGGTGGTGCCTCGCTACACGGTTCAGTTTTCCAAGTTCAGTTTGGACACGTGAGTCAAACACGGTTGGCATTGGTTCGCAGCAAGGGGGAGGGAGGCATTGTGGAAGACGTAACGTGTGCCCCTTTTTCGCGCCCCCAGTTCGAGCTGCGACATGATGGAGCTGAGGCGGCGCTATCAGAGTCTGTATATTCCCAGCGACTTTTTTGGTGCGGCCTTCACTTGGGTGGACGCCTTCCCCCTGACGCGACCCTTTCAGTTCAGCAACGCCTGCAACTTCCACATATTGCACAAGGAGGTGGATCCGTTTGTCAAAAATACAGCTGTGCTGGATCCGCCCGACGCCAATCACACCTACAGCGCAAAGGTAGGCTTCATCACTGCCCCCCCCCCCAATGTTCCCGGCTTCCTATCAAAGTGAGCAAAGCACTGATTCTTGAATGTCTCAAAGATTGTCCGGTCCGCTGGGAAAATAGTTTGAGCTAAATGTTCAGCATTTTATCTACAGTTTTCTTTTGTCTCGTGTCATGTTTGTGGTGTGCTGTACAGCACACGTAAGAACAGAAAGAACAGGTTTTTGGTTTTTGTTTTCCCCCCTTCTGGGTGGTATCTTTCTCACTGAGTAAGTGGCTGCTGTTGCGTTGAAAACGCCCTTCTCTGTTTATCCTCTGAAATGAAGCTCACGTAGGACTTTTCTTTACCAGGTGATGCTTCTGGCTAACCCAAGTTTAGACGAGTTGTATCACAAGTCATGCGCCCTCGCAGAAGATTCCCAGGAGGTCAGAGACTCCTTCCAGCACCCCGCAAGACTCATCAAGGTACCCGTCGCTCTTTTCATTGCCGAATCAGATCAGCTGACATCGTACCGCAAGCTTGAAATGTTTGGAAGTAGGAAACGGAACTACATCAGCACAGCCCGTTAGGATAAGCAGTAGAGGAATGGAGTCTGAGATGTCACTCATCTCTGTCTAACATTTACCCTTTACCTCACCTCTGTACCCCCCCCCCCCCCACCGCCCCCCGTCTACTTTTTCACCTTCAGTTTTTAGTGGGCATGAGAGGCAAAGACGAGGCCATGGCCATCGGTGGCCACTGGTCTCCCTCTCTGGACGGAGCCGAGCCAGAGAAGGATCCCTCAGTCCTCATAAAGACAGCTATACGCTGTTGCAAGGCACTCACGGGCATAGATCTTAGTCTGTGCACTCAGTGGTAAGAGCGCTCCTCCTCATTTGTCATTCAGTTTGTTTTCTTTCTTTTCTTTTTTTTTAACAAGTGTGAAACTTACAAATCATCCGACTATCCTTCATACTTGTATTATTGTCTATTTGATACTGTTATTGTACCGCCCTTTGTGTCTTGTCGCCTTGGCTCGCTCTTTTCTGTCACACACTCTAAATTGACAAACACGTTTCACCATGGTGGCAAACCAAGCGCACGGGACTGTGGCGAGGAAGCAGTTGCCTGGACCAGATGACAACGCCATCACCTTTGTTTTATCCTTGTGTTCCTCTATTCTCTCTGTTGAAATATTCCATATTTATTGAACTGGCTTTCATATTCTTTTCTCGTATGCACATTCTCAAATGTGTCCAAGGTTAAAGGCAGAGCTGTATAACGTTGGGGGCGGGGGTATAGGCTGTGATATCACGTCATGTTTGTCAACCTTCTCAAACTGGCTCCCTTCACCATGACAACCGTTGGAAAGCAGCAGACCGGGACCTTCTGTGTGTTGTGTGTGTGCGGGGAAGGGGGGGGGGTGTCACTGTATATTGACTTATAGGGTCCTTCGGTGACAGGGGGGGGAAGTGTGAGTGAAGGCAGGGGTAGCAAAAGAAGGTTTGCCTAGCCAGGCCTGCCTGTTGTGCTTTGCCCTGACCAGAATGTTTCTTTCCAATGCACCCTCTTCCTTTGCGACAGGTATCGTTTTGCAGAGATTCGCTATCACCGGCCGGAGGAGACACACAAGGGGCGGACAGTCCCCGCTCATGTGGAGACAGTGGTTTTGTTTCTTCCGGATGTTTGGCATTGTCTTCCTACCCGCTCAGAGTGGGAGGCGCTGTCGCGGCGACTCCGGGAGCAGCTGGCTGAGAAGCTGTTGGCCGAGCGAAAGGAGGCGGATGGAGAACAGGCACTGAACCGCTAATCCCTTCTCTTCTCATTTCCGCTTCTCACAGGAAGGCACAGGACTGACAAAAATAAGACACACACAAACAAACAAACACACGCGCACCTCACGCCACACGCAAAACACACGGACACGGAGTTTACGACTCCAGCCAACCTCACCTAGGCGTCCTCTGTTTACCCCTCCACCTATCTCCCTTCCTCTCTTCCACCCCAACATCAGCACTCAGCACCCCCACCCCACCAACCTTCCCACACATCCAGCAGACACACACAGTGGAAGCAGTGAGACTAGCTTGTGTTTGTGTACGCTCCCCTTTGCAACTGGTAAAGCAGCTTCCAGCTTGTCTAATTTGCAGCTCATGTGGGTCTAATCGTTTTAAATTTGTTTCTGCTCTTTGCTGACAATTCCAAACGACGTCCTCTTAATCTGGGATGATTTGCTAAATTTTCAACCAGTGGTAGTCCC
>CAAKHF010023957.1:108740-130776 GCA_901007745.1 Hippocampus kuda | reverse complement strand
AGCCCCCCCCCCCCCCCCTTTTTTTTTTTTTTAATGCTGGCATGCGGAAGTGGATAACTGCTGGAATCTGTTGAGTCAGTTGCATGCCGGTAATGTGTCTGTTGTAGAAATGTCTTATTTTTATATGATTTCTCACACCAATTTGATTGGGAAACAAGAGCCTTGCCCCAAGTCGAGTGTTCCTTGTCTGTTCTCGTTGTTGGCTTCTCTATTTTTATTTTTACTTTTTCATTTGGACTACATGTAGAGTTTGATGCTTCCAGGGCAGTTGAACGAACATCTCATGTAGTTCCTTAAATCCTCCATAATTGGCAAAGCCAGTAGTTGTTAGGGCCGCCCTCCACCCTCGCTCTTGGAGACAAACTCTCCTGATGGTACAGCTATTACCTCATTGTTTTGTTTTTGTTTTTTTTTTTTTATCCTTTTTTGTGTGTGTGTGTGTGTGTGTGTGTATGTGTGTGTGTGTTCCACAGATTGATTGGCAGCTGTTTGTTAAAGAGCTAGAGAGCTTCCCTGTGTACCCCTCGGTAGCAGTGGACAATAAAGCACAGTTGAGCTCACTAGAATGAGACTTTTTTTTTTTTTCCCCCTTTTTTTTTTTTGTTGAGAGGATTTGTGATCTTGCACGGATCAACTTGAAAGCTTACTCGGATCACGAATGGCGTGCTAACTTTGTCCTGTCCCTCCTTTCTCCCTCGCTCCCTCTCAACGACTGTCTTTCAAGGAGGAAGAGGAGAAGGATGGTGAGGAATCAAAGGACGTCTGCACTCCTACTCACTGGACCAAACTTGATCCGAAATCAATGAAGGTAATGTTGTGGTGTCATTCCTTTCATTTGAAATACTCATGATTTTTTTTATTTTTTTCTATAGTGTTACAAAAGTAAACCTGTCGCAGTAATGCATGCCGTTATTTTGGGTCAATTTGGGCCGTCAAAGTAAAAGCTTTAAAACATGCATGGCAGGCTGATTGAACACTCAAAATTGTCCCTAGGTGTGAGTGTGAGCGTGGATGGTTGTTGGTCTCTGTGTGCCATGTGATTGGCTGGCAACCTGTTCAGGGTGTCCCCTATCCCCAAAGACAGCTAGGATAGGCTCCAGCACCCCCCGCGACCTTTGTGAGGATAAGCGGATCGGACAATGGATGGATGGATTGTAAATAGTCTCAAACATCAATAAATACGCTAATATTATGGTCGGATCATTTGTATTTGCAAGCTACACTCTGAGTCAGACTTCCAGCTGGACCATGGTCTCACTCATTTTGAGCTTTGCTATATTGAAGACCAGTTTCACCTCATTCGGCGCACTTGTTTTTGTGACTGCTGTAACAGGTGGACTGGTACATTGCCTCGCCTCGTTACTTGGTAAAAGGGATTCTTGTTTTGCAGCGGCGGCATATCTTAAAACTTGTAAAGTCAATTTTTGTACCCCTTTTTGACTTTGACTTTTGCTTTTGCAACGCCGTCCTGCAGGTCAACGACCTGCGCAAGGAGCTCGACTGTCGCGGTCTGAGCTCCAAGGGCTTAAAGTCGCAGCTGATCGCCCGACTCACCAAGCAGCTGAAGGTGGAGGAGCAGCTGGAGGAGTCCAAGGAACCCGAGAAGCCAGAAATCAAACCTCCCGAGGAAGAAGAGCCGCTCCGCACCGAGGAGGACAAAGAGGTGCGCGAGGCGTTCCACTGCTTAACCGCGCTGAGTCGCGATAAGAAGTTTGCGCTGACGAAACGCCGTCCCCCTTCTCTCGCAGGAGGAGGAAAGGAAGAGGCAAGAGGAGCTCGAGCGCCAGCGCCGAGAACGGCGCTACATCCTCCCAGATGAGCCCACCATCCTCGTTCACCCCAATTGGGCCGCCAAGAACGGCAAGTTTGACTGCAGCGTGATGTCCCTCAGTGTGCTGTTGGACTACAGGCTGGAGGACAATAAGGAGACCTCGTTTGAGGTGAGAATGACAAGCTATTCTCTTTATAGTGAACCCATGGAAATTCCTTTATTTGCCTTTTCTGTTGGTTGTTTTGTCTCGGGCCAAAGAATGTCAAAACAATTTGGCGCCATCTGCTGACATCTTGGTGGTAAGACACCATGTTGAGTTTTAGTCAGGTCATATATGGTGAATTAGAAACCTTTTTGGGTGGGCGTTGATGACTTTTCGCTGTCAGCAGCAGGGCTTAGGCCGCCGCCTCGGCGAATTTTAGCGGATCAGAGACAGCGTGTTTGTCGATGGTTGACCCGCGGCAATCCTGTCCTCCAGGTTTCCCTCTTCGCTGAGTTGTTCAACGAGATGCTGCAGAGGGATTTCGGTTACCGCATTTACAAAGCCCTCGCTGCCATCCCCGTCAAGGATGAAAAGAAGGAAAAGGAGAAGAAGGTGAAAAAAGAAGCTGAGAAGAAGGAGCTGGAAAAGAGGGAAATAAAGAAGGAGAAAGAGGAAGACGGCGACGAGCCAGCAGCGAAGAAATCAAGAGAGGACGATGACGTTGAGAGGAGGAAGGTGCGTCACGAATACCTGGCACTCGTATGAAGGATTTTTATTTGTTTTTAACAACACGCCTTTTGATTTGTGTGCGCGAGCAGATCGACGACAAGGTGGTGAAAAAGGAGGAGTCGCGTGACGAGGACGAGAACGAAGATGATGGCAGCACAGCCAACGCAGAGGAGTATGACCCGATGGAGGCCGAAGATGCAGATGAAGATGACGACGACAATGGTAAATGCGCTTTTTCTTCATATCGACACTCCGCCATGTCTCATTCACAAAAATTCTGGCCAATGATGAGAAATCATGCACCACTCTGAATTTTTGATGGATTCCATTTCCACTTTCTCTGAGGCTTTTTTCCTGTTGAATTTAATTTCCGACATCACATTTAGTATGTTCAGTTCTACACATTTCAATTTCTGGGTTTTTTTTTTTTTTTTTAGACAAGGATGATGACGACGACAGGGACAGAAGAGATCGCAAAGATGATCGCAAATCGCCAAAAGACAAGAACTTAAAGGACAAGGTAGGCTGCTTCATTTTGCACTGCTTTAAATGGGTATGGAAGCAAAATTTTCACTATTTAAAGCCAGGCGTGACCAGCTGTTTTTGATATTTCCCATTATATCGTATGTCTCCTTAAAGTAAAAATGACTGTTGCAGTAAAGGTAGAATGTATCTTTTTTTCAACCAGCAGGACAAGAAACAGATGATCACGCACAACAAGGAGCTGCTGATGGCGTTTGTTTACTTTGATCAAAGTCACTGGGGCTACCTACTGGAGAAAGACTTGGAGGAAATCTTGTACACGCTTGGACTGCACCTTTCGCGTGCCCAGGTGAGCAAAAAACATTTCTGTTTGGTTGCCACGCACACGCAAGTCTGTCCTCTTAATGTCTCTTTTATTGTTGCCGTTTTCAGACCAAGAAACTGCTGAACAAGCCGGTCGTGAGGGAGTCGTGCCATTACCGAAAACTAACCGACAGGCCAAAGGACGAGCCCGATTTCTCCCCCACTGAAGCCCAAGTGGAGAATCCCTTAGGTGAGCGCGTGCGCGACGCTTACCGCGCAAGAGTTACGAAGTTATAAAGTGCCATATTCAACGTGTCTTCTTCCCGTCAGGCAACAGAGATCTACTCCCTGCTCCCAAGTGGATTGCACGGTCGAAAACCAGCGAGTCCAGCACGCTGATCGTGTACAACGGCGCCATGGTGGACATTGGCAGCCTGATGCAGAAGTTGGAGAAGAGCGAGAAGGCGCGCGAGGAGATCGAACACAAGCTCATGGTGCAGGACGCCAAGATGGGTAAATACTTGAGCCGTTTGTTTTGTTTTTTTAGTCACACGTGTCGCAAGCTACACTCTCCGTCAGACCTCCAGCTGGACTACAGTTTGCCTCAATTTGAGCTTTCCCACGCTGAAGCCCAGTTCCACTCCAATGCGCATTCTTGTTGGCGTGACTGCTCCGATAGGTGGACTGGCACATTGTCGAACGATGTGACCTGCTAATTAAACTGACTTGATGCATCACCGGTAACTTAGACTGATTCCGATTATTTGTAAACATAAGACGCAAAGAAGCTTTTTTTATATGTTTTAATATGTCCTCTTCAACTGTCCCGCCAGAGGAAGACGCCAAGGTGAAAGCGCAACTGGAACAAGACAACAGGTGCTTGTCAAAGGAGCTGGATGAGACGACAAGCACCCTGAGGCAAACGGAAAAAACGCTGAAGGACGCCGAGGAGCAGACGTGCATCTACCACGAGCAGCTCACCAAGACCTGCAAGGCTCTGACAGATACGGTGAAAGGGCTGACGGCGGTGATGAGAAAGGTAGCGGTCGTAGAAGCCAGTTGTGTGTTGACTTTTAAGCGAGATTTCGTCTTGAAACTGAAAATTGGTAGAAATATGATGGAAAGTTTCACGTTGTAAATTGGAAGTGATTGGGAGGATATACTTCCATACTCCATGCGCTTTGTGAACCAACAATCCCTTGTAATTTTACCTTGCAATAAAAAAAAGCATAGCTAAGTGAAATGTATCGGCATTAAAGTACGCATTTAATTTAGAAAATGTAATGGTGTCAAATTTGAAGTTGCCTGAAATATGAAGAGCATAGTAACTTGCAAACATGTGACGTATTTATACTTCATTCCAAGACTTGTAGCGAGCACCAAACTGATTTTGTACTGGATGCAATCTTTTTTGTTGTTCTCTCCCCCGCCAGGATCAAGATGGAAATGACAAGGAGAAAAGCGTGCCGCTTCAAATGAACGGCCCCAAAGAAGAACCAACCACCTCTTAAATCAGCGGTTGGGAGCTTGCTACCCTTGGGCCAATATACATGACCGGCCCGCCATGCAATGCTAAAAACGGATAAAACCTCAGAGGAACTGATAGGAAATGCTCTCAAAACTTTAAATCCACAAATATTTGTCAAGTCCACAAATCTGTTTGATTGTTGACATGAACACCCCCCACCCCTACATTTTGCATGGCCCATGGTGGGTAAAAGGTTCTCTACTGCTGTAATAACTGATCTAAAATACTCATTGTCTTCACTTGTAAATATTCACAAAGCGAATTTTATTGTTTGGACCTTGTCTCAACTCCCTTTGTGGGTTTAGTCATAAATTAGTTCCTTTATTGACTTGTGTACATATATTTTTTTTTACCATGCTTTGTTTATGAGCTCACTTTCTAACTTTTTCCGTTTGTTGTGCCAGTTTGTGTGATAGTTGTGCTGTTAAGAGATTTAGGTTTTTTTTTTTTCTAATAGGCAATGCCAAGCTAATTTATGTGCAAGAGAATTTCTAACGAATTATATTTAAACGACGATAACTTTGGATTCAACAAGGGTCATCCAGACTTGCCTTGTAAATAAGATGTCATCCACTGTTGAATAAACAGTTTTTGTTTGTTTTTGGTATTTTCCCGCGTTGATTTCACCTTCTGAGGTGTTTTTGGCTACACACAGTATGCGCATGTCAGAAACACATCAACCAAGCCAGTATGTGCATTAAATGTCATCTCGCAAAATTACATTGACCAGTTAGTCCCTATAACGTGTTTGCTTCTTTCCACATGTTTGGAAGAGAAAAGTTGTGCAATGTATTCTGTTGATTTTATTTGGTGAGCCAAGTTTTTGACGACAAATGTCCTCAATAAGAATGCCTTGCAATACCACTTGTTTTCAGCAGAGGGAGGCACTTGCAAAAAGTATGACATGGCGTGTGACCTCTTCTTTCTAACATCTATTTGATTTTGAAGATCTGTTGACAGTTTAGCTTCAACACGGAGCATCAACTGGTTAAGAATGTGACCCGTGACTGGAAGGCCCCAGTCGCTCGATTTCATCACATGATGTGCCCTTCAGCGAGGCATCAATCTCCCTCCAGGCTCCTGGAAAGATTTCCACTGCTGCAGCGAACCACCAATTGTGAGTGCCTGTCACACACTGTTCACTTTATGATGAAGAGGCTACTTTTTAACTCCCCCCCCCCCTTGAAGAAATCTGTCATATGGTTTGTACACACTTAGATTTATAATGCACCGTTATGCGCCAAGTTTATAAGCCATGTGATAAACCTCTGCCTGGTAAAATAGTGTATAGCCAGACCCAGATGAATTTTAAAGGCTGCTTTATGTCAAATGTACTCCGTTCCTCTTGTCATTAGTATACACCTTTTGGTACTGTCATCACCTGTATACAGGACAGTACACTCTGAATCCTTTCTTAACCAGTCATGCACTTGCAAGGGCTCCTTGAGTGAAAACAAAAATCTATTTATACTGTTTTCACACTTGTGTGTGTGCTTGCTTCTTGAGAAGCAATGCACTTCATTTTATAACATTATAAATCACTGAACTGCAACATGCCAGGAACTCCCAATCACTATCTGGGGGCCATTCCGGGGATGATTTCACGCCATCTATCAGGAATATTATCCTCTTGCTTGGAGGAACAAGATTACGGGTGTGGCCAGACATGACTGAGTTGGGGAGTATCAATCATACTGTTGAAAGCAGGGTGGGGGTGCTGCATCTCTTTTTAACTTTTGAACCTTTTTGCTCCTATGTATGCCTTCGGATACGTTGCCATAAATTACCACAATATTAACTGCACCGAAGACCCAATACTTGCACTCTACACAAAAAATGCTTAATTTGACTGACATAATCGCAGAGTTGGATTTTAGACCCATCTAATGAAGTTCATTATTGCGGTTGAGGTTTACAATGGTTAACCTATTAGGGATGGGCGAGTTCTGGTATCGGGCCAATATCGGCCTTATTTTAAAGTATGAAAAGCCTACTAGAACATCTGAACTTCATTTGGGTTTGGTTAGAGGCACTAAAATGGTGGCAGGTGTGTGTCGACTCACATTTAACGAGTTTGAATGCGACTGGTTCGTTCTGAAAAGCTCCATTCTCGGTTATAAGGGTGTGCACACTTGTGCAACCACATTATCCCAATCTTTTTCACTCAATTTTTTTTCTCAGTTGATTTTGTGCTTGTTATTCATCCCATTCATTGGGAAAGAATTTTTTTAAACGTGATAAATTAATAATCGTTTCATAATGATTCCTCTTGGATTTTATTTTGAAAATGGCACGGTGGCTCGCATCAAACGCTCCCCCAGACTGCAGGTTTCCCCATTCAAATTTGAATCTCTCAAATTGCTGTAGAATCGTGTGAATGTAGCGGCCTACAAACTCCTTGTTTAAAATGGCACAGGAAGCATCTCTGTGCAGCGCCTGCAGCTTGTCTGTGTCATTTCCTTGAGAACAATGTGGATCTGTCAGGCGGCACTTTGCTTATGTGACTGCTTTTGTCTCACTGCTGAGCACCGAGTAGTTGACAAACAAACCTCATTTGTTCCCCGCCAAGGAACACACAGAGCGTTTGCACTTGTGAGCTTAATGCGTATGCATGCGACGTGTGAAATTCAAGGCCGGTGCAGCGAGCGGCCCAGGTAAAGCCCGCACCCCAGGCTGCAACAGAAGCCCATTGTGGGGTGGGGGGGCCCTTATATCAAAGGCCTTGTGGTCTCGCAGGCTGACAATCAGCTCATTTCAATGCGGGGTCACATTCTCCAGACAAGGTTTTTAAAAAAAAAAAAAAAAAGGAAGGGGGGGGACAGAACTGATCAACTTTAATTCGTTTTTTTTTTTTTTTGCCCAGTCAGAATTAAGCCTCAGTGTTGCCATGCGAATATAATCTGCCACTGCGTTGGTTCACTCAGCACTTTTGCCTCATCATTCTCTTTCATGATCACCCCCCCCCCTCTCTCGCCCCAACCTACGTGCATGTCAAAGGTTCAGAGTTGTACTTACCATGACAAAGCCGACCCCCCATCCCTCACACACAGCCCGCTGTGTAGCCTTTTCAATTCTGTCTCAGGACTCGGGTGTTTAGTAGACCAAACATTTGTCTCAGGTCAACCCGCCCACTATTTGGACAATATAGGAAACTAATCTTGGGCCGTGAGGGAAGACATGCAGGTAGTTGGAATCAGAGTAGAGGATGCAGAGAACAGGGAAAAATGGAAATTAGTGACTCGCTGTGGCAACCCCTGAAAAGGGACAAGCTGAAAGGAGAAGAAGAAGAATCTTAGGCCACATGAGGCAGAACAGAACATGTTTGTGCACAGCGTCTAAATTAAGGGGCGGCATACACAGGATTTTGACAGTGTCGTCAATTCTGCTGTGGAAATGCAGCTTGAGCATGTCAAGTGTTCATTCTAGGTTTGCATCTTTATAATATTCGCTGAGGTAGCTGTAGTAGCGTGTTTAAAGAAAAATGGACTTTTCTACATCAAAATGAACCCATGAAAGTATTTTAAAACTGCTGATATTGTCACTTAAATGCAGCTCCCTTTTCCCGCAAGTTGGAGTCTCCTCTTCTAAGAAGCTCTCTAAAGATGTTTTACTTTTTGTGTTCACAGGTAGACCCGTTACTGCTTCTCAAAGGTGTTCTGCAGGGTTCTGTACTTGGTCCCATTTTTTTTTCAATATTTACATCTCTCTCGGAATAAACCCTCATGAACTCATTCTGGCAAATTGCTTCTCGTTAAAATGACCGCCCTACCATTTCTAGATCACTTTTAAAAACTGCTACAAAAGTTTGATGCCGTATCCAGTATCAGTCCCAACTGGTTTGTCACCGGTGCGCCCTTTGACCCCGATAATTGGTCCTCTCTTAAGCGATGCAGGCAAATTTGCCGGTCGATGTGCATCTGTAAAACTCACTGGCAAGATCCCAACTTTATCTTTTCAATTAAAACCAAAAGAAAGTCCACACATTAGTGGTTGGGGACGTAAATCACCACGGAATGGTGATTAATTGTAAAACACGTAAGGGATCCTTTGCCGTCCATAAATCTCCTTCTCACTCTTTGTTCACCGGGAGAGGTTTGCCAGAAATGCCCTCGGCCGCCACAATCAAACAAACAAGTCAACCACCCTCTTCGAGCCTGTTTGGTATTTCAGGTAATTGATACATAAGAGGCTCCGTTTGCGGGTCCCTCACGGCTGAGTGCGCCAAGAGAGAGGGGCCCCTGTTCGTAGCGAGGACCTCACCGCAAGAAGCTCACTTCCTGTGCAGTGGCACTGCAAAGCGGTGTTGTCGAGGAAGCGATTCCCCCCCCCCCCTCCTGTCCCCGCCCCCTGCCACCTTCCCTTCACCTCTCAGGGAATACTGGCTTTCACTGTGAGAAAGTTGCACTCTTGGTTTTTGACAGGGTGCCTGCGGGGCGTTCCCCGGCTCAGAAGTCAGCGACGGCTCACCTCGCTGCCCTCCTCGATAACCGACCCCCCCGCCCGCGCTGTGTCGTCGCCGTCATCTATCAATGATGAGACGCTTCCTTTGCTTGGCAAGTTAATGCAACGGTACACCGCTGCATCTCTAACCGAAGCCAGTGTCACGTTTCAGGCGTCTGAACAATAGTTGGACCAAAAAAAAAAAAAAAAAACACCAGCATTCAAGTCAGGCTTTGCATTTGCACTTCAGCGGGTGGAGGAGGAAAATATTCTTTAATTGTGTTCCTCCGCAGAGGGCTACTATGAGATAATAAGATACGTAAGCGTACGCAATCGTAAGAACACAAACTGCATTTTGTTTTATGAGCCTGTTCACACCGTTGGTCACACTATTTACATAGCGGATTGTCTGTCCCGCCTGCTCAGCCTGTTGTGGCAACGCAACCCAGAACAAATTAGCATTCCCGAGTGCAGCGTAGCTTGACTTGGTGTAAACGTGACATTTGGAGGCTCCCAAGTGCAGCTGGCAAACAATCTCGCACATGACTGTGACACGTTCGTGTCTACAAGGCCTTTGTGTGTCTGTCTATGTGCTGAATGAAGACATGGGTGTCAACCTTCAGTCATCACCTTCATACAACCCCCCCGCTCCCCCCAAAAAATCTTTCTTTCTGTCTCATCATTCGGTTTAAAATCCAACCTGCTTCCAGCCCTCCCTGGAAGCAGGTTGGCGACCTATGAAACCGTGACTCAATAGTAGACTTTAGTAATCTATAGTTATGGCTTACGCACTCTAATTAAGTGAATTTGACTCTCTGATTTCACTTCAAAACGCCTGTTGATTTGTTGCCTTGAATGACGCACTTTACGGTGGACACACACACACACACACACACTTCCTTTGATGTCGGAGGCTGAGACAAAGTGCTGAAATGAGGAAATGGTAATAACAGACTAGCAGGGAAAATGGAGAAAACATGTCAACTCGGGCGTCAAAGAGCAAATGAATGAAACCCCAAAACGTGACTGTGGTCGAAATAAATTGACGTGATTGAGCTTTTGCAGTGGAGAAATTCTAATATACAGCAGCAACATTATGAAAGGGAAAAAGTAGACGACAAAGTATATAAAATAACAAATAATAAAGAAGATAGCTATACTGATTACTGGTAGCTGAGAGCAGATGCCTCAATTATCAGTACTGTATTAAAATAGACATTACAACATTTTGAGGGAGCGGAACGGATGACTGGGAGGTCCGTTCATTTCAATCGGCAGAGATATTGGTCGGTCACTAAACTGCACTAAATGGGCGGCTGGTAAGAGTGCACGCCGCGTGTGTATCCTCACGATCTGGGTCAAATTCATTCCTGGCACGGTGTTAAAGAGGAAGCCCTCTGGGGTGTTTTGGTTGGATCCCCAGAGCCAAGTTCTCCTCGCAGGACCAGATGTTTGTGACACACCGATCACATTCCAAATATACGCCTTGATCACATCAAGGCCGTCGGCCCCACGCAAGCACCTGAGACTACTTAGCGTATGGAAATGGACGGGCCGGGGGTGCTGGATTTGCTGTAATTATGCTAACTGTGGGATCAACTTTTGCTTCTTGATAATCACTTCCAACCGGCAGACTAAACATTGCGGAAGAAAGACACCTCACATTTGTTACGCGGCTCAAGCACTATTGTCCAACAACAAAATTTGTCATGTTTTTCATCTGGACTGCATTAGTATCAAACAATGGAAACAGTTCTACCAACTTAATGCATAGTCCGTGAAAATGGATAGATCTACTGATTGTTAACAGTTTTTACAATAGCAACACTTTTCCCGAAGCAGGAAATCAACAATTGTTGGAGTTGGGGGTGGTTTAGTGTATGTGTAACCGAGATATAAATTAACTTCTCCAAGAATAAATAACCAAGTCCAAAAAAAATAATTACAGTGGAACCTCTAAAGTCACATTTGTGGAAAAGTACCGCTTGAAACTTGAGCTCACTAGGCATTAAAAGCAGTGTGGTGGGATGCGAAACAATCGCTTCAGTTCAGTTGTATTTAACTTTTTAGTCATGGATTTCATTCAAATGTTATATGCAATACATTTGACTTCATTCAGTACATTTTTTGATACTATATGGAACGGCAACGTTGATGTTCAATCTGTTCATCATGTTACAATGGCTTACAATATTAGGATAGTAAATATAATATTTGCAAATAAAAGCTAATCTTTGATGAACTCTGAGGCTAAATACACTTGGGGAGAGTACAGAGAGCTAAATCTTTTAAAGTATTGTTTGGTGTAAAATCTTTCAGCACCACTAAAAAGAATTAACTTTACAAGTGTTTTGCTTTTTCTTTGGCTTTTTAGCTTTGTTTCCCCCCCCCTCCCCCCAACCTCAGCAGAATAGCGGTGCTACAACAAGCAGGGGCATGCAGAGGGTTGGGGCAACGGGGGCAGTAATCCACCTGGGGGGCCATCCTCCACCACCCCAGCCCATCCTCCCATTTTTGATGATAGTCCGCCGACAGTGACAGCTTTGTCTTGAAGAGGGGGCATCCACTTTTGATCAAGGGGGTATAAAGCTAAAAAAATATTTTAGAATCATACCCCACCCAATCATAACCAGTCCCCCCATAAAAGTTGTCCGTTCATCACAGGCAGATAGCAAACTTCGCATGTCACTTTGGACAAGTGAGAAATTATTCTCACCTGTTTCCTCTCTTTGTTGTGGCCATCCGCTACTTCCTTGACAATCGCATCATGTTTTTGTGGTTCAATATGGTTTCATCACAGAGATGTACCAGTGCTGGCCAAGCAGGAAAATTGGATTATAACTGTCAAACCATGTCCTTTATTCCCGCCGCACATCTGTTTCTTCCTTGACAATCACACCATGTTGTTTTTTAGCACGCCAGTCCATGTGCAGCGCTCATTTGTAATTTTTTTTTTTCACATTCGGCCATTTTGCTTGATGTCCAGTGGGGCTTGTACTCAACAATGAATGTAATTTTTCACACATGCCCAGCAAAATCAAGTCTGACTCGGTAGCAATTTCCTGAATTTTCAACTTATAGTGATTTTGTACTGAACCCATTGTGCGTTGTTTTTTTTTGTTTTTTTTCCCCCTCAGATTGAATGTAATCACGTGGTGTCTTCGCTTTGAGCTTTTCAACATCGTTCTGGAGGGATGAAGTCAGTTATCGTGCGTTGCCCGCGCCAATGTATTCTTTTCATGTGCAGAGGAAGCTCAATATCCTGTTGCACGCAGCCTCTTAATACGAACTGGCAGAATGGAACCCGGGGCCTCCCGGAGGTCCGAGCACTGCTTAAAAGTCAAGCCAAAAAAGCTTTTTGAGCGTGTGATATACGAGGTGCGCTTCCATCTGTGGCCTTTGCTAAAAGCATCGTCTAATGGGCAAAAGGTTAGATGTGGTTCTCATTTTGGAGGTAAGATGTTGTAATGAGACTCAAGTTTGTGCAGGAGAACAGATGCAAATATTGGACATTTGGAAATGAGCTTTACTCTGACTCACTTTTTATTTTAATGCCATATGGACGGCCATTTGGGTCATGTTTCGGACACTACGTTGGTGACATCTGCACAATCAATTCAGAGCTGCATCAGACGTCATTAACAAAAATTCAAATGTGTATTTTTGTATGATATGAATTTAGCAGTGGATTAGTGTGTAGCAGTATTTATTTAGCTAAGCAAAATATGAGGAGCAGCGAGATGCCGTGCAATTCACTTTTACTGTAAACTATAGCCATGATATTTTAATAACTCACAAATTTAATTTAAAATTTTGATTTTACCAAGTCTATCTGCAAAGAAAGGCTGTTATGTCTATCAGGTTTGAAAATTGGCTTTGAAAAGTAATTATATTTAAACTGCTATATTTGAAGAAATCATATTGGTTACTGTTTTCATATATTTTTTTGTGTTTGTTTTCAATAAGATTTTCTGTTTTCCAACAACTATTTGTAAATAGTACAATTAGCTTTACTAACTTTTGTTTTTGTAGTCATTTCATGATTGAAATAGTAATTTGGTTTGTATCCAATTTCCATATTTTTGTTACTCCATATATTTGTTACTATTTCGATATTTATCGAATGGTTTCACCATTTAAATTGGCCTCTCCACCCATAAGTCTTGTATATCAAAATGTTGAATAAAAAGTTGAGAAAATACATGTTTTGCACTCATTTCCTTGGGTGAAACTTTTGAAGGACCATTTTTAAAGGGAAAGTCAAGTCAACATTTTACCAAATGTCACCTGTTTTCTGAGTTTGGTCATGTGACATTCGCAAGCTGAGCCATGATTGGTCGGAGCCCTGGAAAAAAATGTCATCACCGGACAGCAAGTGACAAAACGGACGCTCCCCTGAGATGGAGAGAAAAGGTGATTGATTGATTGATTTCTGCTTGATTCATATTCCACAAACGCAATGTTAATCACAATACCGTGTTTGGACAACTGCTAAAGTGAAAAGTGGGGACAAAAAAGGTGTCCCCTTTGAAACTGACAACTTGTTTTCTTTTTTTCGTTATTATGCGAAATGCACACACCTGTAAGCAGTGGGAGGTCCACCTGTGTGTCTCCCGTCTCCTTTCTCTGCTTCCCCCTCCTCCTCCTCCTCCTCTTCAACCCTCCTTCTAGTTTGGCTCCCTCTGTATCACTCCCGTCAGGACCCTCACAGCAGGAGGACCCCTCGCCGCCGGCTATGTTTCCAGGAGACAAAGCTGCAGTTTAACTCAACAAGTCCATTGAAGTCACTTTGAATCTGGAGCTCGCAGAGCGGCGGACATGTCGCTCCACCCGCCGCGAATCGTGCAGCTCTCCGCCGGCTCTCTGGCGGTGGTCTTCGGCCCCGACGAAGACGACGAGTCGGCGGACGAGAGCCGCCGGAGCACCGCCGCCGCCGCCGCCACCACTACCGGGCTGGAGGTGTTCGCCGACTTCAAGGCGCAGAACCTGCGCAGCTTCTGGAATAAACGGCTGGTGAGGGCCATGGGCGAGGTGCACTTCCAGGGCTGGATGGACAGTTTGGTGCTTTTTATCCAGGGAAGCTCGGCTAGCTTGGAGGTGCTGAGGGAAGCGTGGATGAGAAGAGCGCTCAAGTCAGCCACGGGCTTGGTTATCAGAGCTGTGGGTAAGAAGTTACACACTACTACACTCACTCATACAGTACAGTAAAGCGTCTTAATCCATACAAAAGTACAAGCTCAAGACTGCTTAGCCACTAAATACCGCCTTCATGAGTAACACAAGTAGTAACCTTTACAAAGTTAAAGACAAGTCTTTTTTTGTACATTTAATATTGTATGCTAGCGTGTTGTATTTTAAAAAAAAGAAAAATAACGTGATAGAGTATTGTAACTATAAAAAAAAACCTAACAAATAGAATGTACTGATTTAAAACAGTTGTGTATAATGAATTCATATGGCTCCATTTGGTGTGTTACGCCTTAGCCACCGGGGGCAGTATAATACATGCATACGTACACGACAACGCTCAGAACTACTCAGTAAGCTGCAGTAATAGTTGTCGTTTTTTGCAAAAGATAAGGAATCAATGCTTTTCAGTCTGTGCTCAAATTTCTGTTCCTTAAAGGGATATAATGTATCATCAATGCTTATTTCTTTAGGACATCTATAGGGTTTTGCATCGTCTGTCAGCATCAAGTTAGCGATCTTTTATCAGAACTATCGTATACCGTAACTCACGCTTTGGTTTTAATAGTTTGGCTGGTGCAGGGACTTGTGATGTGATATATATTTCTATTTTCGAATCCCCTTTCCCTCATCGTGTTGACAGCACCAGGCGAGTTCCGATTGGCTTCAAAATGTCTGCTTCTGAATACGGAAACGGTTTTCATATTAGGTGGGAAAATAGCTTACCTTATATAAACATACACATGATACAAGAGAATGAAAGTAACTAAAAAAGTTTTTCATACGTTGAACGTGAGTCTACTATCTGTATACTGAATATGCATTCGTATTATCCACGTAAGAAACCAATAGTCAGATTCAACTTGTAAGAAGCTTATAGTTGTATCAAATTGTATTCTTTTATGAGGCGTCACACTGAGGCTTCAACATGTGTTTACAACTTTGACAAAAATGTGTCAAAGCCATAAAATTGACCTTGCAAATTATCTATACACAACAACTGGTCACAACATTAGGTACACCTGCACTAATACAAGTGTATGGAAGGGTGTCCTATACCATGTTGCCCATACACATACTGTATTGTTTTTAAATTCTCACAATATGGACTAATGTGTTAATTTGCTGCTCCATTTTTTTAAATGCATGCCTTGTTAGTACCCTATAAACTAAAATCGCCCTGAATAATAGGTATTTATAATAATCTTGAGGTGGTCGACTGGTTGGCGCATCAGCCTCACAGTGCAGAGGTGCAGGGTTCGATTCCGGCTCCGGCCTTCTTGTGTGGAGTTTGCATGTTCTCTCAGTACCTGCGTAGGTTTTCTCCGGGTACTCCGGTTTCCTCCCACATTCCAAAAACATGCAAGGCAGGTTAACGGAACACTCTAAATTGTTATGGTGTGATTGTGAGCGCGGTTGGTCTGTGTGTACCCTGATTGGCGGGCAACCAGTTCAGGGTGTACCCCGCCTACTGCCCAAAAAAAGCTGGGAATAGGCTCTTGCACACCCGTGACCTTTATGAGGACAAACGGATTCGTAAATGGATGGATATAATAATTCTTTATTAGTACAGTTCTTCTAGTCATCAGATGTATAAAGTAGCCCAAAGCTTGCTAAAATTAAAATAACTTTGCAATCTTAAGCTATCTTATATCTGATTCATTATTTATTTTTCTGAGGATTAATTATCCATATCTTTCCCATCTTGCGATGAACAAGCAAACAAAAACATTCAAAGCAGCTCTCAGAATGGGGCAGCTGTGCAATCAACTGCGCTGTTTTGTTGAACTAAAACTTGCTAATTTATATCCTTCAATGCAGCTTTTGTATTCGCGTCCCACCATTACCAATATGCCGTTTCCCATGGCCTGATGTCATGTGTTGCACATGTGTGACATCACCATCCACGAGTCGGATGATAAGTTGGCCCTTGTGTTGTTTTAGCCCTAATGATAGCTTTGTGAGTGGTTACATCAGCATAAATTCACATTTTGTGAGCTGACCAGCAGGAATTCAAAGTTCAGCTTTTATCTCTTTTCACAGATGACCATTTTTCATCAATGAGAACTAAATTTGTAATAAGAACTTCCACGCTCAGACTCCTTGTCAAATGTTTGCGTTTTCACGCAAAAGCACATTTCGATGTTAATGGTAACATGATCCGTTTTTAAAAACCTCATTTTGAGACTCCTTGTTCACAAACGATCGAAACAATAATTTTGAATTAAAAAAAAGGCACACATACAGACACAGATTGTGGAGGAATGTGAACAGGGGGTGCGGGGGGGGGGCACACACTTGGCAGGGTGTGATGTGACGGTTTGCTTGACATGTCATCCCCATGTGAGACACTTTGTGCTCCTATAGACAACAATCAGGCACACAAGTACAAACTCAACGCCCTGCTACGCCAACACTACGCTCAAGTTGTTTTCATGGCCGATCTAAAGATCCTCGTACGCGTTCCTTGGCTTCGCACTGCTGCAATTTGTATGGAAATGAGCTGCTTTACCGCCTCCTCGCAGACAATCGGCCTGCACTGAATCACTAGTTTGCCAAACGACTTACCACCGCAATAAATGCTACCCCCCCCCCCCCAACTTGGTGACCAGCTCATGCCCACGGTTTCTCTCTTGCAGTGGGGACTGTTAGATTGATGTCAGGTCTTGACACGGTCCTGCTATACAATAAATATGTCAGTCGGGAACACGGGGAGTTGGCTAAAGTCACAAACCGCCAAAGGCCATACGAAGATTTATACGAGCTAATTTTAAGGCTTTATTTTCATTTTTCCTTTTGTTCTCTGCCTGGATTTTAAATCACAAACTTTTTCCATTTGGTTCCTCCATAATGAAAACTGACCAGGCAGCCATTTCGTGTCCTGGACTTCAGTCTGGCAACCGCAGATCTAAGTGATCTGTATGAGTGGTTCTCAAAGTGGGATCCCCGTGAACCGGAGCTTGGGGTCTGAAAATACAGTGGTGCCTTCAGAGACACAGAGGGATACTGTACAGTCTTTATCCTTTCAGAAAATCATCTCATTTAACTCTTACTGAGTCACATACATTACATGTGAAACGCTTCGTTTTTTTTTTTTAAATCGTCTGGTTAACTGCATTTTACTGCCCCCCGGTGACAAAGGCATGCATACCAGAGGGAGCCGCTATTAATTAATCATGAGGCACAAACTGCACAATTCCGCACATTCAATTCAATGTAATATGCAAATTATTGAGTGCTATTTTCCATGTAAAAAAAAAAAACACGACAAATTGTAAATGTAAAAGGTTTTTCTTGTTTTTGGAGAGGGAGTCTGGAACAGATTAATTGTGTTTCCATTAACTTTAGTGGAGAACGATGATTTGCGCTACAAATGTTTTGAGTTAAGAGCATGGTCACAGAATGATACAAGAATGAATCTTAGGCACCACTCCAGTTAATCGGTATTCTAAATGTTGGTCGTATAATACTTGGAGGGGTAAATGTATATATATATTTTTAGATTACACTTGTAACGTATTATTTTCTGTTCCTGTGTAAAAAGCATCAATGTGACACAAATTGTTTTCGCACTTAGCCACATCGGCACTGTGAACGATCACTTCGGATATGGCACTTCAGTGAGTGAAATAAATGTCGCCTCTTCCGTCACGCCCATTCACCTGGAAGCCAGCGTGAAAGTGACATGTGACTGGTAGTGCGATACCAAAGACACGATTACACTTGGAAAGGCGCCTTCTTGGCAATAAATAACCATTTCGACAAGGGTGACCGCTGTGTAGACAATAGAAGAAGAACCTGACACTTTTTTGTAAATGTGGTCTTTGACATTTGACAGACGAGCAAGAGGGTCTCATGTTTTCTCGCCGAAAGGTATCGTGTTGCCGTGGCGTCACAACAAACAATGGCATGATAACAATGGGTTCCAAAAAGACACTTAAGTTAGTGAGAGGATCCTTCCTTTTCCATAATGGCGTCTGACACACGCGGCTCACTTTAATTGTCACTGCCGTCTCAGACAGACCTTAAAAATGTGGGAAAGTGAGACCGAGAGGGAATTTTTGACTTAATGCATCATGGTAACTGGCCTCAGTTGTACGGAAGTTGACCTCAGGGGTCTTCTTTTACTTACCCTTTTGTGCTTGCTTAAAGAATAATATCATATTCCCACAGAACAATCTTTTTTTTTTTCACGAGTGACTCGAGGGTAGCAGTTCTTGCTTATGTTTGTCTATGCGTTTAAATGGCATGGAAGAGAGGATTTAGCGCCTCTTTTACGGTTTCACTTTGTTTTCCTCGAACACGGTAGTTAGCTAAAGACCCGCTGAAGTGAATCCAGAGATGTGTTCAGTGAATTGCTGAAACGATTAAAGCATCGCAACATTGAGGGTATTTAGCATTAGCATTAACTAGCACGAGCACTAGACAGTGAACAATCTGCCAAACTGTTAACTTGAGTTCACTGTGACCATACCAAACTTGTATGCTACAATTTTGTGGGCAAAAATATCGGCCATATTAGAAACCTGTCAGACCACCACTGTATTCATAACAAAAACTGTTCAGGGACTCCTCGCTTCATTTTAAAACTCAAATTGGTCCTCAACAAGACACACATCAATGTATTCTAGTTGTGTTTTAAACCCATTTTTACATCGGGGAATCGTATCTGATGCGTACTGGTGTGCTAGCATCTTGTCATAAGCTTTTTGAGGGCTTGATGACATGGCTACAAATCATTTATATCCATCATATCTTGACCTTTTAGAGAGAGGTTTGGTGATGCTAACCGCTAGTTTCTGCATTATTTAGCCTCTACAAGGCTAAAACATTTATGTGGCTTTATGCATGAGGTGTAATGAGCTATCTTATGTCCCGCCGACAGCAAGTTATCCTCAGCCATCGCTCGGTGTGCGTTTAGCTTAGCATTTAGCTTAGCTAAGCATTCCTGAAATGCTTTCTGAACATTTTGCCCGCCCTTTACTTCCCTCCTCAAGTGTTCTACGTTCACATAGAGAGCGCCTCCTCAAAGTGTTCCACTAATGGTCATAATTCTTCCAGATGTTAGCTTATTAACCACGATGCCCTCCTACAGTGTCCTGCTGGGCTAGAGTTCGCCGTGTCCTAATTGAGCAGCACAGGTTAAAGGTCAAAGCTTCTTGCTAACAAGCTGCCTCGGGGTCAGGTGGCTTTAGAAACAAACATACAAACACTCCAGTGTGTGTATTACTTTCATATTAGGTGTGTGTGGTCCTAATTAGGAGCATTAATAGATTTTTTTGTCTTTATTTGGGGTAGGGCATTTTTTCCCCCCTTTTGCCGACATTCTCAAAATGGCCATAAACCATATTGAAAGTCTACTTCCATGAGGATTCTTCTGCATGTAAAATTTATAGCTGCATGTAAAAAATATGCATCGGGGATAGTATAAAATCTTCCTCTGAGGATGTTTTAGTTTTGTAGTCTTGCATGACGAGCCGCCTGTGGTCCACCTTGCCGAAGGTTTCCCACCTCAGCTGTAGCAAATGTTCCGCCACGTTCCCTCATGTGCGATGTTGAATGTTTATGCAAGCAGCCAGGCAGCAGGAAGCCTTGACCTCCTTCACATTGCTCGCACATGTTGTCTTCCTCCTGCATCCTTTCTGCATGGACAAGGAAGCTCCCACACCTCCCCGCTCTGCACGTTCAACATGTTAAACCTAAATTTGAAACGGTCGGAATGCTACTACTGTACAGCGAATCGGCTTTCATGTTTCCTAGTTTCCAACGCCAGCCACAATATACAGAGTCTTTAAACACGTTTAAACTTTTTTAAAAAGTATTCCTTAACACCCCTTTTTCACTGTCTTGCTCACACAGTTCTCCAAATAGGAGTCATGGTGTACTTGCTTCAAGCTGTCACTCCCACTTGAATTTTACCGACAAAACTACATAAAACCAAAGAGAAGTAAAGATTCTATACGTAAACACGAAATGTGCAATCGATCCATCAAATTTCATTTGTCAACCTTCTGTTAGCTTAATGCTAACGTATGATGTAAAACGCCATAAATGGGCTAATGAAAATTGCAGGAATTATTAACCATCAAATAACTGCTAATTTCAACTACGAGGAGCAGCAACACATTAAAAAAAGAGCATATAAAAATACCCACGGGTGTACGATAAGTATAAAAAGTCAAATGCCACGTTGATGAGAAAACAAAAACACTCATTTCAAAACTTTTTCCCACCAATAATATGACTTCTAGTATGACCTGTACAACTCGACTGGGTGGAAAAAAATGTCAAAAGGGAACGTTAAAATAAACAACTGAGAAAACACACTCTCTTAAAAGTGGGGGGTGCGACCCTGTTCCAAAACAACCAATCACATTCACACTCATTGCACACACCTGCGACCATTAGTGCCTCCAGCTAACCTCAATTAAAGTTCAGCTGTTGTCGGTCTCACTTTTATTACAAAATCCTGGCATGGTAATGGGGGATATGTATATTTTTTTAATATCCATCGAATCTTTGGAAATCGCATCTATTATGCGAAGGTGAGCTGCGATATAGCAGGGCTGGATTTAATAGTAGTCCTGGTTTTGGTGCCAACCAAAACAGTGGAGAAATTTGTCCACCATGTCAGCGGCAGCTTGAGTTTCCCCTCCTAAGATTTGTTTTGATTCTCACTCCGTCCCTGACAAATGACTCCGCTACAGTTATATTACGGTAAATTTACAATCCAAACACCCTCAGCTCCCCCTGACACGACTGTATGTTTGTAGGAATTGCGGCGAGGTGTGTCAGCTTTGTGAAAACGCTCCGTACGCTGGAAACGATGCGATCGTTTACCCGTCGGACACAATGAACACAATGTGTCGTGCAAGTTTTGGAAGAGGTTAATCTATTGTTAGGAAGAAAAAAAAGTGAAAAATGATCAATTGTGATTTTTTTTTTGTTTTTGTTTCTAGAGTAAGATTCTAACATTCTCGTAAAAGGTTTTATATATGACATTTCTCCGTAAATTGTGACTCGTTAAAAAAAAATATCGGAAAGAGTTGTTTTTCTTTGAAGTAGTGAAATTAGAAGCTTTATTTTTGCATCTCATCATTATTTTTTATATATTTTTTAAAATTTTCCAAAAGGCCGCTAGCTTAATGCAAATGCTCCATGGGAAGACAGTCGGATGAAATTAGCCTCACTATCTGAGTCGTTACAAATTTCAAAATAGCTTCTATGTGAAGACAAGTGCCAGCAACACATGCACACAGATCCTGTAAAAACACTCGCCGGCATATATTCTTTATCCTCTGCAAAAAAACGTTTTTGTTTTATGCCTTTACTGCCCATTAGTGGAAAGTTTATGGATAGATTAATTACAACATTATACAAAAAAATGTCTGGGTTTTTTTTTTGGGGGGGGGGGGCTGGAACAGATTAATTTCATCCATTGATTTTAATGGGGAACGATGATTTCAGATGTGATTTCTTCTACTTCGAAAGCGAACATTTTGAGGGAGGCTATCATGGTGGCAGAAGTCAAAGGAAATAAATGGCCAGCATCTGCATCCAATGAAGACCATCGCTCTTGACTAAACAGGATGGGGGTGGGGGGGGGGGTCTT
>CAAKHF010023957.1:74738-101395 GCA_901007745.1 Hippocampus kuda | reverse complement strand
CCCCCCCCGGGGGGGGGGGGGGGGGGGGGGGGGGGGGGGGGGGGGGGGGGGGGGGGGCGCGAGGGCGAGATACGCGATCCGCCCAGCATGCGACCTGCGGCCGCTGCTGCGGGAGTGGTGGAATTTTGTGGTTTTGTCCTGGTGCTGGTGGAATGTCCGCCGCAGCCAGACTTTCATGGTTCATGTAACTTGCATAAATAGACCACCGTGGTCAGGGCTTAAGAAGTGGTTTGTGGACAAATGTGGGGGGAGGGGAGGGGGAGGTTGAATCCAGGTGTAGTTGTGTGCACGACCACCATCTCACAATCTGCGGCTTTTGCGATGTGTTCCAGGCGACCTGTCTCCGTTGCAGATGGCCCCCGTCCCCCAGTCCCAGTTCATTCCTCTGGCGGAGGTCTTGTGTTCGGTCATCTCGGACATGAACTCCTCCCAAATCCTCGTCAGCCAGGAGACTCTGGTGAATCACATGAGCAAATCGCATCCAGGTAAGCTGAGGGGAAAAACTCACGATGCAAAAGTGGTCCTCGGTTTACAACCGTCCCGATGTATGACTTTCCGAGGTTAGGAATGGCGCCGCGGGATGGAATAATGTTTTTCTTCGAATGCTTTCTACTTCTGGAGGTTATTCTTGCGCAAGTATGACCACAACATGTTTACTAGTGAGGCAAAACTACTGTTTGGCATTTTGGCGCTACTCGTAGGATCCGAGAGGATACTAGTGCCTAACAGATGCCTACTCGTTGGGTCTAATGGTGTACTTGTAGCGCATAAGCTTAATTGTGTATTCGTAGAGCAAAAGTGCCACCGGTCTAGTAAAACTAGTTCTACTAGTGTGCTCTCGTCTTTCTAGTAGTTCGCTGACTAGCCTTGCGAGTAAGGACAAAGATTACATGGACCCTAAGCTAGATATAAATTGTCGCAATGGCTTTTCATGTGAACACGCAACAAACTAATTGGCAGACTCGAATGCAATGTTTGTTTGTTTTTTTTACTGATAAACAACAGCGTGTTCCGGTTTATGAGGTTTCCTCAACACCGCAGGAACAAAACAATCTCAACTTGGCTCGATTTATAGAGTACTTCAAAAATAACCGTAGCCGCCTATGAAGTGCTCTACCAAAGACAGTAAAAACACGCAATAAATAACAAAGTAAATTCAATCAAACACACATACAATGCTGAGTTGAAAACCCCTTGGCCCCAAAAAAATGGACCGAGAAGGGGCCTTGCCGAAAATTTCGGGAAATCATTCCAAAGAGAGGGACCGGCAACGGAAAAGGCTCGATCCCCTCTAACCCCCTTCCCACCTGATTAATCGTGAACCAGGAGCCTCTGTAGTCTTCAACTCCTGAAGCAGATCTTTAAATCCTCTCTCTCAAACCTTTTAGGGATCACCATCCCAACTCAGGACATCCTCTACAATACCTTGGGCACTCTTATCAAGGAGCGCAAAATTTACCACACCGGCGAGGGCTACTTCATCGTCACACCACAGACTTATTTCATCACTGGCAACATGGCCCGAGAGAAGACCTGGTGGACTTCGGGCTCGGCAGACGACCCTCCCTCGCCGCCACCTATCACTTACCTTCTGAGCAATGACTTCTGCGTGGAGAGCACTCAGGCGCCCCCGACGGCTCATTGCAAGTCTTGTAGCTGCTTCGACCCGCTCCCGACCTCTACCGGTGTCCCCGCTACTGGACCACCCCTCACCGTTCCTCCGCCTGCCCTGCCCGATCAGCATTCCGTCTCCGTTTCTGTCAGCGAATGCACGTCCAAGAGCTTAAAGTGGCCTCGACCGTCAGATCACAAGCCCTCGGTGCAGCATCAATCGACCTCCACGGCGGCAGATTGCCAGACAAGCGAGGTCAGAAAGCCCGCGGGAACCCTCTACGCCGTTGCCCGCAAAGAGAAAGACGGCAAGCCGTGCAGGAAGTTTGGTCTCAGTCTGTTCCGGAGGAACGGGGGTAAAAAAGAGAAGCCGAAGAAGGAGTATGCGTCCTTCGCCGGCCAGTTCCCGCCTGAGGAGTGGCCCGTAAGAGATGAAGATGATCTCAATAACTTACCTCGTGACCTGGAGCACGCCATCATCAAGCGCATCAACCCCGAATTGACGGTTGATAACCTGACACGTCACACGGTTCTGATGAAGAAGCTGGAAGAGCGGCGGGAGAAGGCCGTGGACAAGGTACTGGACAAAGGAGTGGACAAGGGAATCTCAACGGAGATCCTAAGTTCAAAACCAAGACACCACCACTCGTCCAAGTCTGCCAAAAGATCAGCTCAGAAAAACTCTCGTAGCAAACGGCGGTTGCACTCCTCCAGAGAAAAGCAACGGGAGAGGATCAAGAACAAGCTTCCTGTGTGTCCCAGCGGCTATCCAGAGGGAGAGGATTTGATCCCCACCCGGCTGCGAGTGGAAATACCAATTGATGAACCGGGTAAAGCTGAAGATTCTGCGGAGGGTGCGTCTCTTTACAAGAAACGCATTGAAAACCCCTTCCATGCTCCTGAAGCAGGAATTCCTCCTGCCGCGGTCGGCTGGGAGCATCGAAAACCAAAAGTGGGCAGGCCATCGGGGAGGAAGGAAGGAACGAGCCATCGTTCCAAATCGTGGGACGCACATAGAACCAAGCTGACCGCAGCGGAAGAAGCGCAAACCGCAAAATCTCCCATATCCGAAGACAAACACCATCAGGAGAAGGATGCCAATTGCGACCGTCTGACTCAACCCGATGTGAAGTTCAACCGAGAGTTGCCACCGGACTACGGTTTGGCGTATCCGCAGAGCTGCACGCTGCGGATTGATGACAAGGTTCGACATCTGCGGGAAAGATGCCGCACGGGGAGCCGGGAAAACCTCCAACTGAAAGATGGCAAAAACCAGGCTTTGAACGATGGCCTCTCGACCGTGGATCCGTACGCTGATCCCGACACGATCCCAACACGGGCCTGGCCCAAGACCTCTTTGCAGCGGAAGCACTCGCTCAGACTCACGAAACCACCAAGGGACAACTCTCAGAACTCCGATGAGCTTTCAATACGTCAACGCACCACGGACGCAAGAACGATCGCTGTCAGTGGAGAACAAGGGACTCTGGCTGTGATGGAACCAGTTCTTGATGACCTTCCCTCGGTCACAGTCATTGAGGATGACCGCAGAATCTATCAGAGAACAGACCCCCACGAGGATGAAGATACCTGCAGCTCCCTGTGCTTGAACCAGGAGGACATTTTACCAAAGTACCTCCACCCCCACTTAGGCTACCATCCATACGACGGCGAATCCAAGTGTCTGGAATCCAGCAGTAACTATTACGACTCCAACTTGCACTCTCAACAAGTGACCTCCATCAACAGAAACTCCACCAGTCATAGGGAGGATTCTCTGAGCCCAAGCAGACCTGTGGAAACTTCGTGGGGATGTCAGTATCCTCAGCAGAGTGAAGTATCGCCTCAAGATGAGCCGAGTTCCAAAAAAGAAACCCTGGTTCAGGAAGGAATAAACAAGTCCACCCTTGAGTTGGACCGTCCTGAACCTCCCGAGGCCTTTGACAGTAGCATTTTTGACTACTGCCCGGCAAGTGAGGCTGAATCGGATGCGGAGACTGTCCGCAAGTCTACGGACGAGGGTGACTGTGAATCCGCTCACTGGGGGGTCGATGCGAAGGAAGCTCAAGTGGAGGATTATCACAAGGGCGGAGTTACCCGGACGCCAGGAGCTGGTCTAAGCGGGCCCGGGGCCGCGGAAACTGGAGAGGCAGTGGAACTGGTTGAGAACCACAGCATCACAGGAGACAGCGGGATAGATTCTCCACGGTGAGAGGCCTAATTTTTTATTTTTTTTCCTTACGTGATTCGATGTCTCAGCTCTCTTAAGCGGGGTTCACACATACCGATTGTTAGCATTTTATTATTTTGGTTTTTTTAAGCATCCGTCAATAGCGCAAGCTTCAGGTTCCTTCCTATTCCGATTTCGGAATCCATAACTTAACCCCACCCACCCATGCCGTTGAAGGTATTGAACAGGTTTTATCATTTCAGATTGTTGGCCAGACCATTTTCCTGAGCAAAATCATCATTCTTTGAACACCGTACACTACCGTATAATCCCTCTGGATAGTCGCTAGAAACATCCAGTAAATGAGCTTTCGCTGACTTTGATAACAAGGGAGGGCAAATGCTCGACCCAGTTGCCACTTCGTGTGTACCCTGCTTCTGAGACATGGCATGTCTGGAATGGCTCAGTGGTCTAACCAGACCCTGAATAAGAGGTAAAACTTTATATTTGCCGCCGGTGCTCGAATAACGCGCTCCTCTGGCTTTATCCCGCTTCACACCAGAATCAATCCCAGGGCTTTCCCAGAGACGGCTGCAGTCAGTCAGGCAAAAATAAACACTGCAGTTGAGACGTTACACCTCCAGTCTGCATTACTGCATTTGGCCTTTCACCAATTTGTGTTTCTTCCCCTAAAAAGTGAAAGGCAATAAAGCTGAACAAACACCTTGTAATGAAGGCTAGCGTCCAATATTTGGACAGCAGGGAATGATTTTTTATAATGACGTATAATTGCCACACCGTGCTTAAATTTCAAATCAGAGGAAGCAAACCGCTTTGAACTCACTCGGCGGCCATCCATGTTGGAATGAAATGGTGCCTTTATTAATTCCATTTTTATCAAATATGCCCATCTTCTCCCCCCCTGCCCTTCTCCATGCAGGACCCACGTTAGTTTGGCCTCCAGCAACACAGTCATTCTGGAAGGTCTCAAGAGGAGGGGCTTCCTACAGAACTTGGACAAACTGCACTCCAAAAGCAGCGCCATTCGACCGCAGAGTTCGCTGTTGCAGCTCACGCCGGTCATGAATGTGTAAATGGAACCTCAGCGTCTTCACGTTGCCTTCATCTCAAGCTCTATGCAACTGTTCACAAACAAAACTGGTTGTACAGATGTTGCATGTATATTTGTCCCTTTTGTAAATATTTTCGAATATGATATGCAACATAAGTTCCTAGATGACATTGTGTATGCGAAATGTGTATCAACATTTATGGGTTAGTCTACAGGTTTTTTTCTCCTTGGATTAAAAGTCATTCTTGTATGACTTGAGAACCAAAAATAAAAGTGTACACATTCAGCCAACTTGTGTTTTTACTTTAGTCAACATTTCTAATTTGGTTTTGATCTGAAAGTTTTCAAATGTAAAAATCCGTGGTGAAACCCATAGTTTGGGATTTTTCTATTTTTAGCTTTGACTTTTATTTTAAATTAGTTTTTAGAGCAGATTTATTCTTTTTTTTTTGTAATGTTTGTTTTGGATAAGCGGTCGATATAGTTAATACAGTATTACGCTTCTTAGCTATCTTTTTTTTAAGTTTAGTGTACTGCATTAGGCGTTACTTTAGAAGAGGACATTCAAAGACGCTACACTACACTAGCGTGCAAGAAGCCATCTGTCTAAAAAAAGAAAGGAACGTTTCAGCGATGTAAAGCAGACGCTGCCCAAGACCGCTGATAAAAGCTGATTATCACCGAAGTCCACTTCAACAACCTTGAGAGTGAACCTCAACAACGTACCGTGAAAGAATGTAAACTCAGCGCAGTGCGGGAACGTGACGGGAATCATTGGGGACAGAGAATTCACAGAAATTCCTCTGCTTGAAATGACAAATTGCGGAGAATTACTACTTACTTGCATTGGTTGAAGGTGGGGAAGTGGTCAGAAACACCTCCCAACACCAACGCCATTTCATGTAGCAAGAGCGACACCTTCTGGACTGCCGAGGGAATGCAACGCCCATGGTCACTGCCCATCACATCCGCCAAGGTTTGTTTCCGTTTTATACCATGTGTTCGTCACTTTTGATTATGGTTTTCTTGAATTTAGTGAAACCCGTCAGTTCTAATGCTTTGTGACTTCCATTTTTCTACAGTGGAATCTGTACTTGCTGAACGTGCTGAAGGCGGGGGTTAGACCTTGGATGGAACATCAACCACAAGGTAATGGCCGACCGCAAACATTTTAAATTGCCCATAACGTGCATGTTTTGGGGAATGTGGGAATTAGCCCACACAAGCCAAGGGAAACAATCAGAGATTTGAAATCCCCAGATCTGTAAGACAGCCATCCTAGTCCAATGTGCTGTAAAATGAAATTCTACAGGACACCAGAAGAGAGTCAATGACCTTTATTTATCCATATATGTGCCACTCAGATAAAAAGGGGAAAAGATGTTACAAGGTTTGCCCTTAAAAGAGAAGCCCGCATGGATTCTTTTACATTTTTTTCCCTCTCAAGAATTAGGCCATTTACAAGAACAGAAAATGGGAGAAAATAAAGACAATATACAGTGTAAACACGAAAAGTATACATGAAAGCAAAAAAATAAAACGAGACATTGACATCAAATTAAATGAAGGGTATGAATGACAACTAAAAACAAAACTTTCTTCCTTTAACAGCTCAGCATCCATTTCTACACAGCATGCAATAAGGCACCTAGCTAACAAAAAAAAAACCTATGCTACAGATTCAAGCAAAAAAAAAAAAGGGGAGAAACTTAAAAAATATTGCTTGTTGTGCCCTCCCATAAAAACATCTTTGCTCCCTTTCATATAACCCAAGCCATATCTAAAAAAATACGTTTTAAAAGATTTTTTTACACATACGAGTTGAGCGTAATGCAAAGTCCTGGAAAACCTTTTCTCATAGATTTTTGTTTAGTATGCACAAGCCTTGAAATCAGATTGTGATAGTCAACAGGAGTAACTGCTATCTATAGTCTATAAACAAGTTATTTGAGGTCATTATTCTAAGGGGAACGGGAATAAGGAAGAAAAGGAGACTGGTGAAATATGCTAACCAGGTGTTTATTCTCTGTCAGGAACTGTCTTGTGGCTGCGCGTCATCACATCAGTTAAGTCGGCCAGTATTGCTCTCTGTACAGACCACGTCATGGTAGACATACAAGAAAATAACCTCATAAATATACATGGTGGCAAATTCAACTGCTGCTGCTTGAAAATCCCCGCAACACATTGAACTGAAAGAGGGGCCAAAAAACAAAAGTGGGTCTTACTATCAAAAATGTAATCTTTTTTGGAACAGCACACTAGTCACCTATACATTTATAAAAGAAATCAATAAGTATTTACAGTGGATTTGCTTCACACAGGTGGCATGGGTGAAAAATGACTAATTGGAGTTCTGGTGTCACTAGCCTTGAACCAAGTCGAAAAAGCTCCTGCGCTCACCGCCGAGTATCTTCATCCAAAAACAGACGGGCGTACTTTTTTTTTTTTCCGGTTTTCTTTTAAAAGTGTTCAAAACGGAGTTCCTGCGCAAGGGAGAACAAAGAATCCAAGCGACGCTTCTGCTCTGAATAGCCAATCAAGTCCTTCCGGTCATGTCGTCTTTGTCCGTTGCCCTCGACTGGTCCTCTTCACTGGAGCCGACCTGACCGCGTACACATCCATAGGAGTCGGCCCAACTGGTCTTGTGGCGGGGTTGGTGGTAGTTACGCGAAAAGCCAGGGATTGGTTGAGCGCTTGCGGAGGAGCGGGAGCTACTCTAAATGGATTCGGTGATGTCTGGAGAGGGAGGACGAATGGTTGAAGCCTTTCCCGCACTGAGTGCAGCGGTAGGGCTTCTCCACGGAGAGAAGGTGTTGCTTGGGGAAGGCGTTGTTGGGGTACACCTTCGGCGAGGCGATGGCGCTGTACTGCTCGGCCGTGGGCAGCGGGAGGGGCAGCGGCGGCGACTGCGGCGCCGGCTGCTGCTTGTTCTCCAGGTGGACCCTCTGGTGGCGCGCCAGCGACGACGAGTGGTTGAAGATCTTGCCGCAGTGGCCGCAGGTGTAGCCCTTGCCCTCGGAGTGGACTCGCTGGTGCCGCGACAGGGAGGAGGAATGGTTGAAGCCCTTGTCGCAGTGGTGGCACATGTAGGGCTTCTCTCCTTGCAGGTGCACCCGCTGCTTGGGCGGGTTGCCGAAGGTCATGGGCTTGCCGGGCTGCGGCGGCGAGAAGACGGGCCCCTGCTGGTGGGTCTTGTGGTGGCGCGAGAGGGAAGAGGAGTGGTTGAAGCCCTTGTTGCAGTGCCTGCACGTGTAGGGCTTGCCGCCGGCGTGGACCTGCTGGTGTTTCTTCAGGTGGCGCTTGCGGACGAAGCTCTTCCGGCACATGTTGCATTTGTACGGCTTCTCGCCCGAGTGGATCCGCTGGTGCTCGCGCAGGGTGGCGGCGGCGGCGAAGCACTTGCCGCACTGCGCGCAGCGGTGGGGCTTGTCGGTGAGCACCACGCCGACGTGGGCCGCGTGGGCGGCGTGGGTCTTCTGGTGCTGCTTCAGGTTGGAGGTGGTGGCGAAGCCTTTGCCGCACTGGCCGCAGGTGTACGGCTTCTCGCGGGCGTGGACCTCCTGGTGCTTCTTCAGGTGCCTCCTGCGGACAAAGCTCTTCCGGCACTGGGTGCACTTGTACGGCTTGTCCTCCGAATGCATCTTCATGTGCTCCCGCAGGGTGATGGCCGCCGCGAAGCTCTTGCCGCACTCTGTGCACCGGTGGGGCTTGTCGGGCAAGTGGATCATCTGGTGGGACTTGAGGCTGAAGGCGTCGATGACGTCCTTGCCCATGATCTCCACACCCGGCGGCACGTAGGGCTTCTCTTTCATGTGGATCTTCATGTGCTGCTTGAGACTGGCCTCCACGGCAAAGCTCTCGCCGCAGTGGACGCAGATGTACGGGTTGAGGTCCTTGTGGATCTCAAAGTGCTGGTGGAGGTCCGAGATGCTGCCGAAGATCTCGCCGCACTCGTTGCACTGCAGGCCGTGCGCCTCGTGGATGATGACGCCGTTCTCCGACTCCACCGTCAGCTCGCCGCCGTGATCCGACTCCACCTTCACCTCGTGCTCGCTCTCCGTTTTGAGGAGCACCTCCCCGAGCAGGGCCTCGCCCGTCGACGTCTTGATCTCCGCGCCGGCGAAGCAGTGCATGTCATCGTGCTCCACCTTGATGTAATCGTGGTCCGTCTCCACGATGGCGTCCACGCAGGCCACGGCGCCGAGGTCCGTGCCCAGCCCTTGGATTTTGAGTTCGGTGCCGTGGATCTCCAACTCCAGACCACGCTTTTCCTCAGTCATGATTTCCGTCTCGGCTCCGTAGTGCAGGTCGACATGGCTGTGGGCTATGACACACTCCGACCCAAGCGTGTCAAGGCCGGGTGTGTCACATTCAGTCTCTGACTCCGCCATGAGCACACACTCCAGCCCCACGACCTCCGTTTTGTCGCCGGACGGTAACTCGACTGAGAATCGGGGTGCTGATCTTGCTTTTGACACGCACGACGCCGATGCGGTTTGTCAGTTCACAGACCTGGAAGAGAGGCCAAACACAGCAACTTTAACGACATCGTCAAGTCCAACCTCTCGGTCATGTTTCGCAACATCTCTTGTGCCGCTCTCGCCCTCAACGGGTTTGTTCATTTGACTTCTGGGCGGACACCACCTTGTTCTATTGGATGTAATGAGTTTAGGCTGCGGGTTTGAAAGTGGAACTCCCAGTTGAGAGGTTCCGGGCTGCTTTGGTCCTCCCGTGTGGAGTTAGCATATTCTCCCTAGGCTAGTTTCTTCCCCTCATTGCAAAAACATGCTGTATTTGAAGACTTGTTGCATTTTCCTTGGGTTGTCGAATGCGAGTGAGCGGCCGTTTGTATGTTCCCCACCTCTCGTCCAAGGTCAGCTGGGATAGACTCCAGTTAACCTTTGACCCAAAGGTGTACATGTGGTATAGGAAATTGATGGCTGGAATGGGATTCTCCTAAATGTGCTGAGCAAAGTAGTGCAGAGGTGTTAGGTCTGTTATTCTTTTAAAAAGAAAAAATAAATACTTGGAAGCAAACTCGGTGAAAGTGAATCCAAGTCGTGTTCTCCAATTTGCTTCAAGACATGATTATGATTACCCAATTGCTCGCTACATGAGACACATGATATCACTAGATCAACAAAAGGACTTGGTAGAGCAAGTCGACCAAGTCTTGTCTTTGGCTTGCCCAAAAAATTATAAATTTGAAAATAATATCCACCATCAGGCTGGATGTACTTTTTCCCCCTTTTCCATTGGCTCCTGCTACAGCTCGGAAATCAGCATTATGGTGTTACACTGGCCATAAACTCAGTTTAAGATTTCATTTTTTCAATTACCGTTGCAGACATTTTTTTTTTGGCAGTGTATGTCAGAAAGTAGCAAAAAGATTACATTTGGAAAACAAAGGCCGCGCAGTCTCTTGCACTGAACTTCTCATTAAAGTCAGCACGTCGTCGGTTGATTAAAGCGAAGAAACCAAAATTTGCACGCGAGACAAAGCGTGTCGTTTCACTGTAGTCAAAATGACAGTGCGCATTTGTAGGAACCCGTAAAAAAAAAAAAAAGTTAATCACATGAAAATCAAGTCAGTGTGGCAGTAAACGAGCGCGTCTTCTTGTGACTTTGTGGTTCTTCCATCACTGCACAAATGACTTGGTTATGGGCCATTCATAAACGTGCAATGTACTCGCACCCCAATACAACTAGTCACACAAAAATTTGGCCTCTTGACACTGAAGTCAGCTGAGCCATTAAGCATTAAAACTGATTAAAAAAAACAAGCAAACAGGCTTAGTAGCCAAATTTTCTCCCCCCCCAATTTAACATGGTTCCATTACTAAAAGATTCACACACCTTACAAAGAGAGAAAAAGTCTTTCATCCTGTATTTATCATTATCGTACCCGGTATTATCATCAGCGGTTTTAACATGTGCCAGAGGGGCTGGGGTGTACCGCCACTTAGCCCGGCAATGCACCTCATCCCCGGACACTTTTTACACTCGCTAGCCTGTCTCCCCCGGAGCGCATTCGTACTTCCAGGATGTTTATTATTATTATTATTATTTTGCTTAAACCATTCCATTTTATTCCAAATGGATATACTTGCCTGAAAGTGTCTTTTAAATAGACGGATGGCTTGTTTGAGAATAAAGAGTAAAGGGCAGATCTTCAGCTGTGGCGATCACAGGAACGCTCAGATATCTGTAAAGAGACTCATTTTAATATTTATTCTTACATGTTTTGGGTCAAATATATTTGGAAGGGAGAGGGAAAAACAACAGTTCATTGTCCGCAAAGAACAACTTGGAGCGCGCGCGGGAGGAATAAGATCATGCGCCGATTCCAAGGAATTGTAAGAGTCCGTTCTTACCATAGAAGTCATGTCACAAAGACACATTTGAAAGAAGTGCATCACTGTCACTAGTCTCCCTCTGATAAAACCACTGAAATGCGAGGAGGCTCTGTGACTTGGGTTCTTGCTTTTATATACATCTCCACAAAGAAAACGCCCCATTGAAATGCTTAACAACTTTAATGAACACCTCACCTTTAAACTATGCGGTCGAGTCGAATCAAGCACAAATTGTGGAAAAACAAATAAAATGGTCTACAGGTCACCTTTTTTGTATGACTTTGCTTACTTTTGTAATATACATCGTCACAGAGGAAATCCCCCATTGACACACCTTAGTTGTCCTAAAAGTAATTAACTCAAAAGGTACATGCAAGCACAGAGCGCGGGAAAAAAAAATGCACCTGTAAACTATGTAGCTATGTACACTGCTGATGTCGTCCGCTTCATGATAAATACCAGTAAGACGTGGTAAGCCCGTTTCAATGTATAGCAATGAAGGTTTATTGCTTTAATATACATATTCAGAAGAAATGCCCCTTTAAACAACCCTGGTAAGCAATTAGTGGTGCACACCTATTTCACATAAGAGCGTGCAAGAAATTATGAATACATTGGAGGGAGGGGGTGCCAAAAAAAATTATGAAGCAGTAATCGGGTAGTTACGGCTTTTTCTAAAAAAAAAAAAAAAAAAAAAAGCCATGCATATCTATAAATACCCACATACACTGCATTAACATGTGGGAAGCGTGTTTTAATGTAGTAAAGCTTAGTGCTTCGAATAAGAGTCTCTGACGAAATACCCCTTCAAAATGCTTCCCTATCAACAAATTTGCCGAACAATTAGGGGCACGTTTTATTTGACTTAAACTTACAAACATGCATGACGAACAAAGTGTGAATAGTTTAAACGTAAAAGGTGGCTATGTTAAAAATCAACCTTTTAAAATGCCCACGGGGGCCTCCCCGTCATAAATAGCGACATACCTTTGCAACCAACTGCCTTTGAATTAATTGGCGAACACGGTTCCGATTAGCAAATGCTCCAAAGCCAATATAAAGGCAAAGAGTCAATTAGCAGGCTAGGTTAGCAATCATAACGAGCCCAACAGCATCAAAGTAGCCAAATTTGTCATCGAGCTCTCGAGAGTAGTTTAATCCGCAAAGCGACATGCCAGCCGGCCTGAACCGCTTTCAACCCGCGCGACTCTTTGTTCACCACCCGACGCAATAACGAATTTGATCCTCGGCATTGTCAAAGCGGCGTTTTATTATTAAAACGTTGGACCGGTGGCTCGCTAGCATGTCCCCCAAAACTGCTACAAATAGCTCCGGTAGCCGCTAGTTAGCTGGCAACGGTCGAGGTGAGGTGAAAATGGTGAACGCCATGGCAGCTTTGTGTTAGCGGCTAAGTGGTCGCCATTTAGCGCGCTAACTAGCCTCGTAGCAAAAACACCGACGAAACCAATAGACTGGCGAGTGATACTTACGCCGTCGAAAAAAAAGTCCTGTTTGAGATTAGGAAGAAAGTATTTGGGTGCGATTAAAGGGCGCGGTTGTCGACGCGGAAATTGCCTTGTTGCGTGCGTATTAACAGGCCATCTTGTTGTGCCACACCAGCAACTAGCCAGCGCAAGGACTACAATGCTCGCGTAAGATGGCTGCCGCGAGCTAACGTAAGCCAACTTAGCTTCCGCCCTCCCCAAACCGCATTGGATCAACAGCAAAGCCTCGAGCCATGTCCAAATAAGTCAACCGCCCCGCGTCTATGTGACAAAATACAAACGTCTTCTTAAAAAAGGTCTCGGTCACTTAAAAAATGAAAATGACGCGACTGTCTTGAAAGCTAAAGGTAAAGTTAGCAAGCTAATAAGAGTTGTGCTAGTAGCTGATGAGGGACAAAGATGACTAACATCGGGGACGGGGAAAAAGGAGGGGAAAGCCCGTGGAGGTTGACTTTTGCTTTTAAACAAACCCACAAATGTCGCCAGCTCACACTCATGTCGCGATTTAATATCAGTTTCCAAACTTCATCAAATAAACACCATAGCTTGGTTTGCGGTGCGTCTATAGCATGCACAACGAAACCGAGTCTTGGTGGACTGCGGCACCCCTTTCAATGGCGGCCTTTGCTGGCTAAGCAGCTCCAGCCGACGTTAGCGCGTCAGCTACGTAGCCGCGTGCCAAGCTAACCCGTCGGCTAAGCCGCCTCTGCTGTCCTCCGTGGTTCCCACCGTAACCACCACGTGAGGACTTTTAACATCGAAGCTCCTTATTCACTAAACCAACCGTTCGACTACATTAACATAAGCCTATGGAATTGACGCCATTTCCATATGGTCGTTTATGCAACGTACTGCAAAAACGACTACAAAAATCAACAGCCGAGGGAGAGAGAGAGAGAGAGAATGGGGTAACATCGCGTTTCAAGCCTTTAATAATCATAATAATCATACAACACTGTGCATAGTGGGTCGAGGCCCTGTATTTTTCCATGACAGAGTTCGCAGGCTGCTTTAACAACTATAACACGAAAGCACAAATATGGGCGTCCGTGCAAAGATCGGCGTCATTTCCCAACTAAGTGAATCCATTGCTTCTCAAGATGAGCCCATTCCTAAATACTAAAGCGATCGAGAGGGAAAGATCACAATAGTTTACGCGTTCCACACATATATATATATATATATGCACCCACCCACCTTTCTGCCTTCTTCTGGCGTGGAACTAAGACACAGATCGCTCGCGTTTATAAGACAAGATAAAGAAAGTCCGGCTTGTTGTGAGTCTCGTTTAGGATGTGTTCGTCTGATCTTAGCGTCCGACTGTTTGTGTCCGGGGTACACTAGCGTGCTGTGCCGAGCTGGCGCCACAGTGCTCATCTGGCGCCAACGTCGGACCGCCGATGCGCTTTAGCGAAATGCAAGTGTTGTCGTTTCCACACGCCACCCAGGCCGCTATCGCCTCCTGCAGCCGAGGGGCCGCGCATCAAGGTAACAAAACGACCACATCATCGGTGCCAGGCCCTCAAAATCTTTCAAGTAAAAGCAGCCTTTATAACATTATACAATCAGGGTTTGTTTAGAACCAATGTTTTTGATTACCCTTCACCCGTTCAGTAAAACTCAATTCAACTCAACTCTATTAATGGAACACTTTAAAAGAACCACTACTGCTTACAATGTGCTATACACGTAGCAAAAATAGTCATCCAACAACAAAGATGATTCAAACAATAAATGAATAATGAAGACAGTAAAAAGCGCAAAACAGGTAAAACTAAAACCAAGTCGCATGCAGGTATCAAAAGCCAAATATTAAAAATGTGTTTTACGATGAGCTTTCAACATGAGCAGTTGGGTGGGGGGGGGGGGGTTGCCTAACATTTTTTTTATCCATCAATTACGCCGTCATTCTATAATGTGGCACTTGTTTGGAGGAAGCGGCGTCTCTTACGCAAGACGTAAGGTGCATTCAGGTGCAGTCGGACTTTTCAAAGGCTCAGAGGAAAAAAAGTCCACAAATGCATAAAACGTTAATAACTGCAAACACCTACACGATGTGGGTTATCTATCAATTTATAAAAGCTGACATATCAATAAGAATGATTGGGGTGAAAGCAGGCGGTGACAACACTTGCAAGTGGAGAGACCAGCCAGTTCACTACAGAACGAGAATGGCCAGACTGTTGCTCTCTCTCTCTCACTCTCTCTATCTGTCTAGTGTTTAGGCTCCCTCTAGGACAGCAGTGGGCAACTCCTGTCCTCATGGGCTACTGTCCAGCATGTTATAGATGTTTCCCTCCTCCAACACACCCGTTCCAAATGATCAGAATCCGATCATCAGCCCTTGAGGACCTGTGTTGCGCACCCCCGCTCTAGTGAAATCACTAAATTCAATGTTCAAGCAGTGCTCAATGTTAACAGTGTCTTAAAGTTTTATTCGTCGAGTCCAGTATGTTTGTTAGTGCAGTTCAATTGTATTTCACTTTAAGGCTAATTCAACCATTTTAGACCGGTTTGTTTTTTTAAACTGCTCTTGAGGTGCACTTTTTATATCTGGCTTCTGAGTCTTATTTCGTGAGTACTTGTACATTTAAAGTCAAGGAGCACGTGTTTGTTTTAGTTTCAGGTAGCACCACCCACCCATTCATTTGACTGGGAATACTGGTTTTACAGTGTGAACAGACCACATAGCTCACATTCTGTCACACACACAACGTCAGTCAGAGTTTCACAGAAGTGGCTAACCTGAGGAACTTACTCTTTCTTGTTACTTGCTTATGTGTTAGTGAGTTTTTGGCTGTTCTTTAACTGTGAAAATATATCTTTCTATTTTTTTTTCATTTTAACAGTACATCGTTTCTGACTCCAAGGAACAATGTCCCACAACAGCACTTTGGATTTGGACCGATATAGCACCGTGGAGAGAGACCGTCGCTCCACAAGCCACAGCCAGAACAGAACGCAGGCCAAACGCGGCGAGGTCCTTTGCGACTTCTGCACCACCAGGAAGCAGAAGGCTGAGAAGTCCTGCTTGGTGTGCCTGGCGTCTTACTGCGAGATCCACCTCCAGTCTCACTACGACTACCCGGCGCTGATGAAGCACAAACTGGTCAAAGCTACTGGCCAGATGAGGGAGAAGATCTGCGCTCAGCACGACAAGTTGCTGGAGGCCTTTTGTCGTACAGACCAGACGTCTGTGTGTGTCCTGTGTATGATGGATGAGCACAAGCACCATGACATCGTCCCGGCTGGAACTGAAAGGACTGAGAAACAAGTGAGCTGTACACTATCATTCATTCATTCATTCATCTTCCGAACCGCTTCATCCTCATTAGGGTCGCGGGGGGTGCTGGAGCCTATCCCAGCTGTCTTCGGGCAGTAGGCAGGGGACACCCTGAATTGGTTGCCAGCCAATCGCAGGGCACACAGAGACAAACAACCATGCACGCCCGCACTCACACCTAGGGACAATTTAGAGTGTTCAATCAGCCTGCCATGCATGTTTTTGGAATGTGGGAGGAAACCGGAGCACCCGGAGAAAACCCACGCAGGCCCGGGGAGAACATGCAAACTCCACACAGGGAGGCCGGAGCTGGAATCGAACCCGGTACCTCTGCACTGTGAAGTCGACGTGCTAACCACTGGACTACCGGGCCGCCTGTACACTATCAAGAATTCATAAATTGGGTTTTTGTGTGAAATTTCAGGATGAACTTAAGATTCACGATAAGTCCCGAAATACCCAAATCCTGAAGCCTAATGTTTAATGTTATATCATTTCCTCCATAGAAACAACTTGGCACCACGCTGCACAAATCCCAGCAGAGGATTGACGAGAGGGTCAAAAAGTGGCAGGATCTCCGACAAGCAGCGGAAGCTGTCAAAGTAATGGCTCTCAGTTAGCATGTTAAGAAAATTTCTTTTACATAGCTGCAGATACATTTATGTCAAATGAAGTTGTGTTTTTTTGCACAGAAAAATAGCATACCAATAACATTTTACTTTGAGTACTGGTATTATGTCTGTCAATATGTTACCCCACCGGTTGTGTTTAAATATCCTTTGCTAACAACACCGCTACACCGATGTTATTCGTTAGCCTGTCTGTGCCACTTTTAACTCATTCACTCCCAAAGACGTTTTTAAACGTCTTTTCAGACTCGGTCTAGAATTGGGTGGTACTGAATGAGTTAATGAGATGCTGTGCTTACGTCGGTGCTCCTGTTTTGGTTCGCAACAGAATTCAAACGCATTTATTTGTCTTCGGGAAGAAATAACCATACGATCCTAACAAACTCATGTTTTCCATGTTTCTTTTCAAACATCATCAGCACTCAGCTGACTCAGTCCTGGAGGAGAACGAGCGAATCTTCACGGAGCTTCTCCTCTCCATAGAGAGGAAGTACAACGAAGTCAAGGAGATGGTCCGCTTGCACGAGAGAACCACCGTGAACCGCGGGGAAATTCTCCTGGACCGCTTGGAGGAAGAGATCACGCTGCTGAGGAAGAGACACACCGACTTGGAGAAGCTGTCGCACACCGACGACCACATACACTTTCTGCAGGTGAGCACAACCTTGAAAGAAAAGGGGGAGGGAGAAAGAAAAATAAAGCTTGCAAATTCCATGGCACTTGTTATTATTTATGTATTTGTGATCAAATGTTTTTAGTCATGTTTTTTCTTTTTATATATGGTGAAACACCATCACAGATAATCCGTACACGTTCCACTTTGTTTCTTACCAGAGTTGGCAGTCTCTATCTGGTCCTTCGGGCTACGAGGACCTGAACAACGTCAGCATTGCTCCCAATTACTCCTTTGAGGCCACCAAGAGAGCCATCGCGGCCCTGAAGTTACAAGTGGAGGAAATCAGCAAGAGAGAGACGACTAAAATCTCTGCAGCAGGTTGGCAGGTTTATCTTGCCTTGCCACACCATTCATTGGCTTCTCTCCTTGAACTGTCACTTTCCGATTGTTTTTGTCTCTAGTGAAAGAAGTCTACATCACAGAAGAAAGTGACAAAAAATTAAAGAGGGAATCATTGTTTGTAACCGAGTCAAGGATGATGGAAGAACCCAAGACCAGAGAAGATTTCATGAGATGTAAGTTATCCTGAACAAAAAATGTGGAATCCAATACTTGCGGTTTTTTTCCCCCTTCCATTTTATTATGAAGTGAACTCACAAACCGTTTATATTTACACAAGTCTGTGTGAAATTACATGTACATCAGAAGACTTTGAGAAGATTTGGAAAAGACCCTTGGAAAACTTAGCATCTCTCACTTGCTCACACAAGACAAGTTCTAGAGGTTTTTAGTCCGATCCAAACGAGATTCCAGACAACGGAGGGGGATTTGTCCCATTGGAAAAAAGCTAAACATGGATCGTAATAACATCACGTCGGGTCGGAACTGAAACTAGCATTACAATAACACACCTGACAGAACAGGTTTGGTGAAATGGGAGAAAGCAAACCTCGAGCTCGGGATCACTTTAAACAAACACAGGTGTTACTTCAACAACTTGACAGAATCATTCAACAAGTTCCATTACAGTTGAGACGGTTGCTTTCAACATTGTGTCAATATTGTTTGTCCATGTTCGATCATATTCGTTATCATTAGGATCAGCTTGGGTTCAGCTGTCACTCGGTGACCGTGCGAATGGGTATCTGTTGCTAAACGTGTCCTGCGATTGATCGGCGACCTGTATAAAAACCAACGTGATGTTAAAAAAAAATCAACATGTCTCCCACTAATCAATTTTCCACATATTTCGCCCTTTAGTCAGCCCAACCACTTGGATGGCGCCCGTGCATTCCCATACTTTCAGAATCCCTGGCCTCATCATTGACTGTCACATTTTTTTAGATTCTTGCCAGCCGATTCTGGATGTCAACACTGTGCACCGCAACCTTCACCTCTTCGAGGGCAACCGGAGCGCCACAATGAAGAGTGTGCCAAAGAACTACCCTGACCACCCGGAACGATTTGACCACTGGCAGCAGGTAAGCACTTAATATTAGTGTTTTCTTTCCGCAAATCATTGTCGGTTCATCGTTTGCGCCCACATGTTACTTGGGTTTGAAGTCTTTTTTTTTTTTTTTTTAATTGGCTTTTTACGGTGTACACTTCCTCCACTATCACCTTCCACAAAATACCCTCCCCCCCACACACACACACACACAAAATGGTGCCAAAGCATCACATGAAGCTCTTCAACTTGCTTTAACATAGTTCCTCTGTACCAAGATGCCACAAGATGGCGCTGAATCGCTACCTGAAGCTCTTTAACTCGCTCAGGGTACTGATTGTGTGTATCCTTCCCTCGGTACCAGGTGCTTTGCAAAGAAGGCCTGGCCGGGAGTCGCTACTACTGGGAGGTGGGCTGGAAGGGATCGGAGATCGATGTGGCCGTCACCTATCGGGGAATTTTCCGAAAAGGAAACAACAACTTGTGCAGTCTAGGTTGGAATGACAAATCCTGGAGCCTCTACTGCTCACAGTCCAAGTTCTCCTTTGTGCACAACAACAAGAACACAGACCTACCCGTCCCCAAATCGTCTCGCATTGGCGTTTACTTGGATCATGTGGCGGGGTTGCTGGCGTTTTACACGGTGTCTGATACCATGCAGCTTCTGTACCAGGTCCGCACTACTTTTACGGAAGCAGTGTACCCGGCTTTCAGTGTGTGGGGCTACGGTACCAGCATTAGACTGTAGGAGAGCAGAATTGACGTGAGTGGCATTTAAAAAGCGTGTGCTGACTGCTCTTATAGTCTGTGGTGTATTCAAAATGACGAACAAAGCAAACCATACACGTAACCATATCGCCAACAAGTGCAAGTCTCCACCCCAAAACAGAAGTCTGGCATACATGGCTGACATGTAAGAGGCAGCACACCACACACACACCGGGATCATCATTCAGGATAATCATTCGAGACACCTGAGAATCGGGCCTTTGCTGACTGAGTGAAAGGGAAAGGAAATGCACAAATTCATCCCAGTTGTTGTGTGTACCCCGCTGAATTTGATCATCAATTTCTGTTTGACAGATTAAGTTTACACTATTATATGAGTGACATCAACATGCCGATGTCATTTGTTCTCCCAAAAAAAGCGTATGGGTTTTGATGTGTCATATATCCTCACACAGAGCAGGTTTTGCTCTTTGAATTTGTGAAATGGACTGCAACTTTTAATAAATATCATGAAAACTCACAAGTCTTCAAATGTGGAAATCGGGTACATGCCGGCCTTGCATTTATCTAACCATCCATCCAGGGGTTAATGTGCTTTGTAACGTTGTACTGTAAATATTATTGGCAATACAGTCAGTATTAATATATTAGATGAATAGATTTTTTTATTCAAATATTTGCAGACTTTATGCTGCCTATAATAGAGAAATGTTCTTGTTTTTTGTATTATATTGATAGTGAATTTGTTGAATGTATTCATGATCAACGTAGATAGACTCCTGGCCACGAAGGGTGCTTTACAAAGTGAAGATAATAAATTAAAGCTCAGGGGGGCAGCAGAAACACAGTTTATTAAACAGGTTTATATTCCTTTCCCTCTATTTTAAAACATAAAAGCAACCTCTGAGGCATACGCTTTTTGTGGTGTAGTTTTTATTTATATATTAATCACCTATTTTTAAGAACAAATCGGAAAATAATCTCCAGTTTTGCTTTTTTCAAAACAGAACTACAGTAATGCTCATTCATGTTTGAAGTACCCCCCCCTCCCCAAAAGGTGAAACTGCTACTTTCTAGAAACAAGTTCGTGTTTAACTCCAAAAATAAAATGGAGAAATGTGTTGCTAACGCGTTACCTTTGCGTTTGTAAATTATGCAGTGGCAAAATTCAATCGCAAAACAGATCGTTATCGAAAGATATATGCAGGTAAATCTTGGGCAACATCTTCTGTAACTTTAAGCTTACTTTCCAGAACGTTTTATTTTCCTAAATAAATGTCATTTGTAATAGAATTTTGTTTCATTAATCTTATGTTTCTTGCAAAGTTTTATTGACACAAATGTAAAGTGACTAGTAAAACCAATTTTTTTATGTTTTCGAATTAATTAGATATATACTTTATATAGCTGGTGCTAAAAAATAAGAAAGTTGTCAAAACCTTGAACTTGTGTTCCTGTTTTAATGTTATCAGTGTTTTTTTAGTTTTTATTTAAGACGTTTATTTTTTATTTATTTTTCCCTTTGATTGTTATTTTTCTCCTGTGTGTTGTTTCTCGACGTAGTTTACAATTTGTTCAACGGAGAATTGTGAGAAATAAAAAGATTGGTAGCTAGATATTTGCAAATAGAGAAAGAACATTGCTAAGTTAGTATTAATGATCTTGAGGTCCTCCGAGTTGACTTGACAGCGCCCCCACGCGCTGCTTCTCGGCACATACCGCCAGCACAGGTTGCGTGGGGGCGGAGTCAAACAGCTGGGTGCCCTGGAGTGTCTCGTGGCGGCTATCATGCAGGTCGGTCTCCACTTTGAAGGCAGTCGAACTCTCCCTTTCTTTCCCCTTCCATAACTACATCGTCTAAGCCGGATTTCCTACTTGTCAACCAACGCCAGACAACTACCGTTTCTGCTGCGGCCCCCGTCTGTTTTTCGGCTACCTGAAGTGGAGAGAGGACAAGTCGACCAACACCAAAGTTAAGCAGGAAGACTCTTGCGGTGGGAAAAAAAGCCACTTGCTCGAACACGTAGCCGCCGAAGGTGAGTAATGTGTTCATGTTTCCTATTGATGCTCACCGTTATTTGTTGCTAGCTTGCGGCACGAGACACTGCGCAGCGGTCGTCGTTATTCATTGCGACTATTGAATGAAGACGTGACTTAATATCACTTGTGTAATGTTACAACAACACATCCAGTGTTAAGCTCCATATAAGTCTCCCTGTGCTCGAGAAAAAAAGCTCAAAAATTGGATACAAAGTATCGGTAATAATAGTGCCCTTTCCCTCCTTTTCAACAGCTGAAACAAGCCTCGTCTTTCTCGTGTGGCCGACTTGTTAAAATGACTCATTTGGCGTCAGTGCAGATGTCAGCCCCACACAGTTAAATGTTAGAACTACTTGAGCACATATTGCTCGGATGGTCGAAGAGGAAAAAGAGGAAAGAGGGTTCGAGGTGCCTGCCATGTCTTTGTGGGTGATCCTGCCTGTTAGCCTCCCAGCACTGACCATCACTGGGATCTGGGTCGTGTAAGTATTCACAACCGTCTTTCATATTCATTAGCCACAAAAGCTATGAAAACACTCATCTGAAGGCAAAATATTCTTGTGTGAAGTTATCGAATGTACCACACTGTCCCAGGGTCAGGATAAGCCCCCCCCACCCCAAAAAAAAAAGTCATTCATCCATCAGTCATTCAGCCATCCATCCAGCGCACCAATGGTGACTGTCCAACAGTGCCCACATCTCCCCTGAACAAAACGGGGCTGTGAAAAATGCTGCCCATTACAGACGCAAAAAACCCAAGCGCCCCGGAGCTGTCCAGCACCGACAGTCAAATGGCGCCGACATTCCTCCCAATCAAAATCAGTGCTGGTACATGCCTGATGCCGAGAAGGCGCAACCACCAAGCACAGATTCTTCTCCTTTGATGAATGTCGTGGCCAAAAAACGCTGTCAACAGTCCGCATCAGGCCCACACGACAAAACAACAAACACCATGTGACAAAAACAAAAAAACAACAAAAAACAAGGCTCTTGAAGAGCACTTGCTGACGGCTGCCTACTTGGGCGCCATCTTGGGGGGTGGAAATAGTAGGAAACAAGGATTAACTTCTCACGTGCAGATGTCAACTCGTGCTCAGTTGTGCCTCACTAGTAACATGGAATTCAGGAACGTGCGGTCAGGGTAGGCCAGTGAGTCAATGCCGCCCCCTTGCCGATCGTTCTCTGCACGTGAAGAGTGGGGGGGGGGGGAAAAACCCAAAACTTTATTGAATGTAATCATGATGTGTTTCATTTTAGTTCTGTGGTCCATGCCTTACAGTGAATTTCTTTTCAATCCAATAATGATCAAGGATTTATGTTGATGTTGGGCCCAGCATTTCTAGAGCTCAATCAGTCATGAGATTGCTGAGTTTTCTTTGCGGTACGGCCAAAGAGTGTACTAGTACATGGACCTCAAGATGCATATCAAGCATTGAGTAAATGTTCAAAGGGCTTCCCTTTATACACCTACAAACCCTCCTCATCATTGGGGAGCTGCTTTGGAAATGCAAAAAGGCCAAATTATTTTTTTTGGGGGGGGGGTCTTTTTGCTTCTATGCTAGTCTCTCTGGTGATTCCTCCTTTCTCCAAGAGAGCAACGCTGTTGCATGTTTACCCTGAATTCCTGGGAGCCATGGCAATTGCATGTGGATTAGCTCTCCAGGAAGAGCGCTTTTTTTTTTTTGTTTTGTTTTTTTTGTGAAAGAAGTGAAATGTGCATGACAGCCTTAACATCTTACCTCTTGCTGTTTGTACACTTAAAGGGAGCGAGAATACCTCCTGGCCATGTTCGGGCTGACAGTTCTGGTATTATGTGCTGTTATTAGAGGAGGAACGCAAACCATAAGAGGGAGTCGAGAGAGAGAGCGAGAGAGACAGATGGTCCCGTTCCAAATGTTCACAGTTGTGTATGGATGAGTGGAACTCAATGTATGCACAATGTCATGTTAGTACAAGAACGGCATAGCAAGGGTGAAGTCATTTGGCACTACGGTTGATGAATCGTCGAAGGCAGTCACATGGTGCCGATTGACATTCGATTTGCGTGACTTTTCAAATGAAATAAGCAATAAAAAGGAAGCCATTGATTCATTTTCTACACAGCTGACAACCTGGACGAGTCAATCACGTTCAAGGTTAAAAAACAAATAGTGCCTCAAAAAAGGAATATCAAAAATCGAGGACACATTAAGTTGATTTTTCTGCGTCGCAAAAGAGGAGAGGAAGTGATAAAGAGGGAAGATTTTTTTGTTTGGTTGTGTGAAGAGGAAGTCTTATTTCATTTGGTGATGATGTTGCACTGGCCAATGTTTCTCAACTCTTACTCAGCTAAAAGTATCCCAAAAAGTGTTAATTTGGTTAATTATGTACATCCAGTGGAAGGGCATTTAATTGTTCTTCCTGACTCGATACTCGACATAAATGAACAAGGATACAGATGATAAGATAAGAAAACCTTTATTAGTCTCCCAATGGAGAAATTCCCAATTCACAGCAGTAAAGTTATGAAAGGAAGAAGTCGAAGAACAAAATATAGGAGCTGCTGGAAAGGCAGCCACTCTCGCGGCGCCATCTTGAAGTCAAAATAACAAAATAATACAATACAACACAACACATAAGACACAGACAGTCATTCAATCTGGTTTGTAGTTTATACTCTACGTCAGGGGTCACCAACCTTTTTGAGAGTGAGAGCTACTTCATGTGTCCTGATTGTGTGAAGGGCTACCAAATTGATACACGTCTGAAATAACATTTGTACAAATTACATTTAATAATATTAGAATATTAGATATAAATAGATAGATACTACAGCTAGCTAGCTAGATGGCTAAATAGGTAGCTATAGAATCTATAATACTGCCCGTGTTTGCATTTTTAAATCATAATTTCGACTAGCAATTCACAATCCTCGCACTGGCGGGCTACTGGTGTGGTCCTCACGGGCTACCTGGTGCCCGCGGGCACCACGTTGGAGACCCCTGCTCTACGTGTTTTTGATAGGAGTTGTCATGCTGTATGTCTGTTCTGTACTTGATGCTCGAAAATGCTCCGATAATAAGCACCGATACTTTAAGGAGAGTGATGACAACATTTTTTGTAAAAATTGCTCTGCGAAATGGATGATCAACTTCATACTGGCAGCGAGTCTTGTGTGCCGCGAGGTGCTGCTCGGCTCCTCCAGTTTTCTGGTTTGTCTTATTTTCGAACTTGTGATATTTGCAAGAAGCAGTCTTGACTTTCTTTACACTCACTTTATTTTGTAGTGAACACACCGAGGGGATGTGGCATCTGTTTTTCTACTTGTTTATATTTATTTACATCTGGAAAAAAATGTGGTATCAGTGCATTCCTAATTTATGCACCAATTAAGAGAAATTGGAATACTTCCCATGACACACCTGATGACCTTTCATGTCACAGTAGTTGCAAATCACAGACCTTTCTATAATTCAAGCCAACCTTCCCAAAAAGGAGGCATATCATAGGTCCTATCTGTCTGTAGACCACTACTGTATTTATACACGCGCGCATTTCTCTCTGCCGAAACCAGTTTTAGCCACCTCCAAAACCCAGGTTCCTTCCTGTCGCATTGACAAGGGCGCCTTGTTTCGAGGAGCAGTCAAGGGTCCTGCCCCACCCCCCCTCCTGAAGAGCACAATGTCAAAGGATGTGACCTGTTGCATAACTTGGTTCTTTGAGCCCAGGCGACAGGATGGGAGTCAAGTAAATACCGCAGGGGGACAGAACGTAAAGCGTGCACTGCTGACCCCTATTGGCACGAGTGCATCGAGCGACACTTTCAACAGCAGTCCGTGTTGGGGTTAGGACATCCTGTATCTAAAAACCTGTACCTGTACCGGAACCTGTACCGGTTCGCCGCTAAAAACAAATGTGTCCCCCCCCCACCCCCTTCCTTCTGGCATGATTTTATTTTATCTCATTTGTAACAATTAGTGCAAACAGCGAAGTTGGAAGCATGATATTATTGACAGTGTTACAAAACAATGTAATGATGAATTGGAATAGACGGCTGGCTGCTTATACAGTGGACATAAAAAGTCTACACACCCCTGTTCAAATGCCACGTTTTTTTGTGATATAAAAAAAAGAGAGAGCTCAAGATGTATCATTCCAAAGCCAATCTTTTTGTGAGGGAAAGTGAAGATCATTGTGATTTCATGTGGTTGCACAGGTGTGCACACCCCCTTAAAACGGGGAAATGTCGCTCTCTTCCGGAGAGTCTTTATGGCTTTAATTCTAAAAGGTATATTTGGCACAAACGCTGCATTGCTTACCACCAAAAGAGCATCATACGTGAAGTGGAGCATGGCGGTTGCCGCATCATGCTTTGGGCCTGTTTTTTAAATTTAGCTGCACCCGAGGCCTTTCAGTAATTGGAGAGAATTACGAACAGTTTGAAATGGCAGTCGCAAAAAAAAAAAACCTTCAGGCCTCTGAAAGCAAAACAAATGTCATGAAAAGCCTCCGAGAGCATCAGAAATTTCAGGAGGGCGGGGTTAAACCGATGCACTTGAAATGGTGGACGTTGTGTGCTGACTCCTACTTAATGTGAGTTTAAATGTGATTGTTTAATTCTGAATGAATTATCTTGGTCTTGGTTTTTTTTTCCCCCCCTCGGGTCACAAAAAGCTACCATTTGAACGCGGATGTGTCGCCTTTTTTTTTTTTTTTTTATTTCCACTGCCACTTTGAAACCATTTAAATGTAAAAAAAAAAAAAAGGCCCCATTTTATGGCATTATTGCTCTTATATGTGATTAGAATTGATGGATCTGTAGTTTTGAAAGGAGAAGTCAAGCACAGACAGCAACAAGCAGAAGACGTGGGGAGGCCTGGGCTCACCTGCCGTCGTCAAATTTGACACCGGTGTGATAGGACGTTGTAACTTTTGGTCTAAAAATAGATGGAAATAGGCTTGTGGCCACATCGGCCTATGCGGCCTAAATGAATTCATCGTTCATGCCCCACACCCTTTCCTGTGGTTCCCCGCTGTGTTATTTTTGCGCAGTGCTTTGGAACTCTTCACTGTGGCAGATTTTTCCATCAACCGACCTTTTGTATTTTCCATTCGTAAATAATAAGAAAAAAACCATGCAGTTTAAGTTTGCGGCAAAAACTGAGCCGCGCTAAATGGTTTTTTTTTTTTTTTTTTTTTTAAACAAACGTTTTATTA
>CAAKHF010023957.1:48816-74323 GCA_901007745.1 Hippocampus kuda | reverse complement strand
ATTCCCACTCGACTGAGGCCAGTGGGTTCATGTGAGTAATTTATGATAAAACATTCTTCGTTTATTCAACGCTCGCACTCGCCTTCAGTCTCGACTCTAACTTATGCAAATAGTTCACATTTTTTGCGGCTCTCGCCTCGCGTGTAAAATCCAAACATAGTCGAGCTCAGTTTCAAGCAATTTTCTTCATGAGTTAAAACACACCAAAAAGAATTCTCTGGAAAAATATGCTTCTTACGGTTTGGGAATCTTGTGGAGACAGGCATGCTCTGTATGCTGACATTTTGTGACAACACAATCCAGCCGTGCTGCGTGTAGTTGTTCACGCGTGTGGAGCAGGTGCGCATGTCAGAAGACGTTTTATGGCCCCCGACGCTTTTCTGCCTCGGAAGCCTTTCTTAATTGACACTTCAACTCTTGCTGAACCGCTCCCTATCATCACAACAGAAAGTCTGTGTCTTTAAGTTTCCTTCTCTGTCGAAAAAAGAAGGTTTCGAACCTGTGAATGGCGATGCGTTGCCTGGCCGCAAAACCAAATACTCTGTCGTGTTTTGAAGCAGATCAGAAGGCCGCTTGTGCTTTTGGCGATTTATTTTATTTTTTTCATTCCGTTCAATCTCATTTCCGTCTCTGTTTTATGGGCCTGGCGCTTGTATGCGGGAGTTTAGATTGTCAATCAATTTGACGTTGACGGCGTTGCATTATACAACAATCTGAAAAACAGTAGTTGTCTTTATCTCGCATGGTCCTCTGGTCATTGACTTCTGAGCTGAGGAGGTGGTCAGCGACCTGACCTCAGTCAGCACGGCTTTAGGGCGGAAGCCGCAATGCGATTACCCAAGATGTACTCAAACAAACCACCCATATACTGTGTCTGTCTTGAACTATATTGAGTTGGGGATGAAGTCTTTAAACAAATGGCAGGGTGTCAAATTTTGTTTTCCATCATGAGCCACTTCATGGTTAGTGTTGGCGTCAGAGGGCCAATCGTTACAATGAAACAAATAAGATAAGAGAGGATCATCATGGTTCGGGACTTTCTTTTTTTGTTTTTTTTGGGTACAGTGTGGGAACAAATTGCTTATCATTCATGTAACCGGGAACAGATTGAGTGACCTTTAAATGGAAGCAACAGTTCAAATTGCAAGTTCTTTTTAGGTAGTTACATCAAGAGTTTGTTTGCCTTTTGGGGAAATGACGGATTCAGGCAAGTGCAGCAGTTTTGATAAGCGTGAATTCATATGAATAATGGTGTTTGTCAGTGCTTTCGCTTCATCTGCGATTGGTTGTTGCACACTACTTACTTTTTTTTTTTTTTTCTGACCCACGGCACTTATGTCCACGTCCGCATGATGCCATTTTAAAGAAGTGAACAATTGTGACCGTAGCAAAAGCAGACAGAAATTCTTGTGTAACGAGGTAAGGTCAAAACATTAGGCACTCCTATTTAAATCTATTTATTTTTGTGTGTGTAGGAGCCAAATCTTGTACCTCTCTCTCTCCTGTGGTCGCACTTTGGTTGAGAGGAAAGAAGTTTCATCTGTGCTCTATGTTGCACATAGAGCATATTTGACAGTAAAAGCTGACTTGACTTGACTTGGATGTCGGTTAAAGAGCTAGTTTTATGTCTATTTCTCATTGACTGAAATCTTTGACGTATGAAAGTTTATTCCGTATTTTCTCACGGTAAATGATATGCTGAAGGAAGAGCCCATGAATGCAAGTGGGGGGGGGGGGCAGCCCAGAGAACAGTTTCATATCCAAAAAATGCAACAAAAAGCACTGCAGGCAAAGTCACTTCAGGACACACTTTCACCAAACAAGAAACGTCATGCTCCACAGGACCAAACAGACGAGAATACACATGACGGGAGAAATTTGGAAACGACGAAAGGGAGGGGGAGGAGCTGATCGGTTGGGGAGCAGAGTAGCAAACGCGAGACAGCCAAGAATTCACAAATCAAGACGCATCTCCACTTGACACAGGGAAAAGGCCAAGTACATAAAAAACACCCCATAAAAGAAATGAATTGCGGCTCTTTCTTTTGGGTTAATTACCCTTGCTCTCCTCCTCCAGGTATGCCATGGCCCTGTACAACCAACACGTCTGCCCTGTGGATAACTGGTATGTTTGTTTGTTTGTTTGTTTTGCTGTTTTTTTGTCATTTTCTCTTTTACCTCATGCAATTATCTGGATGCCATGAGGCAATTCTTTCAAATCTTTTAAAGGTCAGCCCCAGAGGCTAATTTCACACACAGCCACATTAAGTGTGCTCATCTTATCTATCATGCAGAGAAACACAAAAAAAAAAAACTCTCCAGAAACCTTTCCAGAAATCTTAGATTTTAGTCTGTAGCACCCGATTTACAGTCATTTTGGTCATTAATAGGCGTGGGCCGATATGAGATTCTGATGGTATGATAGAACCGTGAGCAAAAATATCACAGTATTAAAATTACAACTCCAAAATGTTCTTTTTGTGGGGGGTGGTGGGGGTTTGTGCACATTGTTTGCTGTAGCAAAAACGCATACGTACAGAATGCTTCCCGATCACTGCTCAGCCAAGAAGGAGGAAAACAAGCAGGTGGCAAGTTGTCATTAACTTCAAAGTGGTGGCTGATCTCTGCGAACATTTGCCAACCGTTTGCCATATTGCAGCTGCTAAAAAGGCCCCTCCAAAAAAACTGAAGAAAAAGCTCATTACCGATGATGGCCAGTCACAGTGGGTATTAAAACGGTGACTTTTTAAAACCACAGTAAACCATCAAACCGCTGATTGGCCCTTGCCTAGTCATGATCAAAATGGACTGAGGAGCATTCCTCCGAATTAAAAACAGACAAACAAACAAAAAATATTACCCCAACGGCAATTTAACTGAACATGAAATTCGGTAAAGCGTATCGTGAATAGACCCACAAAAGTGTATCCGGAACCCATGCCCAAAAAGGCACCAAAAAAAAATCTCCTATTTTGCTTGTACGTTATAGTTTGAAGTGTATTTGGTCATTTCCAAAGAAAAGGCTCAGTAGCAGAAATTTGAGGCCAATTTCACTGAGTAACATGGAATTTGATAGACATCTCAAATTTCCTTATTTCACTTCCTTTTTTTTAAACTTCCTTATTTTACTTTATTTTCTAGTATGTTGATATGCTTCTATTTAAATGTACTAATGAACTTGCAAGTGTATGCGCGCATATACGCCATGCATGAACAGTGCTCGATATACCATTCCCAACATTTAATCGAATGATTGATGGATGGCGGCACAGTGATGGATTGGTCTACAGGAGTAGGCTACACCCTCAAAATAGTCTCAAGAAGCCATGCCTAGCAAGACACTCAAAGTCTGCCATTTTGTTTAAAGCAGCCATTTTAGGCTTTTTTTTTTTAACCCATTTTTAGTGGTCCTTCCAAAACAAACATCTCCCAACAACCCACAAAGGTTTAATCAAAGCAATGCCAAGGATTCTGTTCCTCTTTGTTGACGATGTTTCACTGTTAAGCATGTTTCCTAAATTAGATGTGCCGGAAATGTGAAAATCTAGAAAATTGGGAGTCCTCCTCCTAACATTGGTGAAATAAACACTGTCCAGTTGTTTGAAGGCAAGGTGGGTGTCGCACAAATGACGGATGCTGTGCTCTTCCAGGTTGTACAACCAGTCGTGTGAAGAGGAGCTGTATTTGCAGAGTGGACCAACGTTGTGCTGCACGCTGGACAACATACCTCTCATCAGGTCAGTGAGGAGACCCCCACCACGCACCGCCACCCAAAACTCCTGCACGTCTTCCCCTCCCCCCTGTCGTGTCTTGTCTGCGTGATGATTCAAAACAGGAACACCAAGCCATTGTGTTTTACGTCACAGCCCGTCCGCTTGGCTGCCTTGTGGATGAAAGTCACGTGAGCGTCTCCTTTGAGGAGACGACTCTCCCTATGCACGTGCGCTGTGCACGCGCGCGCGCGCGCATTGGGAAAATGACTCAGGGCTGAAGTATCCCGCCTTCCACTGCGGTTGTTCAGAGGCAGAGGCAGGCCCCATGCGATCATGTAAACACACACTTGAAGAGCAGCCGGTTTACATCTTTGGGAACAAACCGAGGCGCTCGTTGTTTTGTTTAACTTTGGGCTTTTGAACATGAAAAGCCAGTTTGACCCTACGTAGGTTTTGCGGTTTATGTAACATGTCTGGATGAAATCGTTTTAAGAAAAGACAATAAATCACGCCTTATGTCAAGATAGATAAATAAAAAGACAGCCCAAACAAAGGGGTTATGTAAAATGAACAAAGATGAAAATACTGCAGGGGGGGGGTGACTTGTCTGAAGTTCTCTTAAAATTGAACCTGTTTTTCTTGGCCTGTGATGCGGCATTCCACGAGGTTTGGTGAAAATAAGGTTGCCAGTTCTTGCGTAATCCCGTTGACAAAGACGGCCACCAGAACAGTCAGCTGTAATACAAAAATACACATTTTGAGGAGCGCTGCACTCAAAGCCAAAGTTCTCAGCCCACATTGCAACATTTAGTTCAACTCAAATGCAGAGTTTTCGACAACAAACGTGCGTTAAAAAAAATTAGGTGCTATTTGACAGAGCGGAACTTTTGAGATTGGATGCATTTCCTCCCATTTGTTTGCACTTTTTGGCCCTTTGCCGTGACATCGCACAAAAAAATTCAAAGAAAAAGCGAATCACTGTTGAGTTAATACTTTAAGGGGGGGGGGGGAACCCAATCAAGTGTGTCTACTGTATCTGACTTTGCGTGAACTAAAGAATGCATGTGACTGCAGTCAGCTGATTTGGCTTTCGGTGGGCGGCAGCTCCGGGCACAGACAGGCAGACCACCAACAAAACAATTGCTGTTCATTGAAAGAGAAGCTGTGTGGGTAAAAAGTTGACATCCTAGCGGTTTCTATCTCACCACTTGAAGAGTTGAAAAATCACAATATTTCATATGCGGTGAACCCACCATAACATGGTTCATCGTTCACGCCACCACTATTTCAGTTTATTTATTTATTTTTTTAAGCGATCAGTCTTGAAAAATGCTGGTACATGTTTTTGTAGTATGTACAGACAAGTCCCATTTTAGAGTTGGGTTGACTGTAGATTCTGTTTGTGTCTGTGTTGTTGATGTCATTCATGTCCGTGTCGTCTCATCTTGCAGTAAATGTGGGACGCTTCCGCCAGAGAGTTGCTTCTTCAGCCTTATCTGCAGCACAGGCTCATTCATGGGTAAGGCATTATGTGCACACGCTTACACTAACTCAATCACCTCTGTCATTCGCGTTTTTTTTTTTTTAAGTATCTGTCTGTTGCTATCACGCCTAAACCAAATTTAGCTCCTTCCAAAATCAAACTACGACATACTACTATGCAAGGCAAGGCAGCGCTTTATTTATCGAGCACAGTTCATACACAAGGTAACTCGATGCGCTTGCTGGAATACATTGGCGTAATAACCTAATTGGTCTCCTGACAATATCGCTGTGTCTGAATTGTAATGCCTTGGGCTACTTTTTGGTTTCATTCATTGACTTTCACAGGCGCAAAAAAGCAGAAGTAGGACCTGACATTCGAAAGTATCATAACTAAATCATTGATGGCCTTGACCACCCTATGAGCACTAACAGCTGATTGCAAATGATCGTCTACTTACATGACCAGGCTCACTTCGCATTGAACAAAATCAAGCAGAGTACACACCACGATTTTTAGCATCTAAACCCATCCATCTTCTGATGCGCTTATCCTCACAAGGGTCGTGGGGCATGTTGGAGCCTAATCCCAGCCGTCTTTGGGCAATAAGCGGGGTACACCCTGAACTGGTTGCCCGCCAATCGCAGGGCGCACATGGACAAACAACCATCCACACTCACAATCACACCCGGGGACAATTTCGAGTGTTCCATTAACCTGCCACGCATGTTTTGGGAATGCGGGAGGCAACCGGCGTACTCGGAGAAAACCCACACACGCACGGGGAGGACATGTAAACTCCACACAGGAAGGCCGGAGCCGGAATTGAACCTTGCACCTCTGCACTATAAGGCCGACGCTCCAACCAGTCGACCCGGCATCTCAACCAATTTTAAAAATTAGAATGACTCCCCACATGACTATTAACTGCTTTTACGGTTTGTGGTGTACTTGAGATGGCCAACACAGCATAGCACAATCGCCTTATGGGCCTAAAAATAAGGAAAATAAATTACATTTAGTTGCCAGATTTATTATTTGTTACACACGTCTGCAAACAAATAGTGCCGTAATAATGATTCACACATCAGATTGTCCAATGATTGCCTTGCAGTACCTGACAATGTTGTTACTTTTGTAACCCTGAGCACTGATCATACAGTTCTACAAGTACAGTAGAAATGTGTTATTCAGCAAAACAAGAAACCGTGTCTCTTACACATGCTTCACAAACTGCCAGGAAGCAAATAAATGTCACCGGGAACTCATTCCCGCCAAATGAATGGAAAACAACTGTACCACACACGTGTGGTGCATGTCTGCGCACTCGTAGGAAAAATTCATGTGAGATGGTATAAAGTCATGTGCCGGTCCAAATGATTGTTTTTGTTTTTTTTGGTCAGTCTGCACGTGTTGTTCCTTCTGTTAAGTGCTGGTTCTTGACTGCCTTCATGTAGTTAATGTTTCCCAGCTGTGGCTCGCACATGCTGTGTGTCTACGTGTGTGTGTGCCTGCGCGTGTGTGCGTTTGAGGGTAAGGAGGAGGGTCGTGGGGGGTTGGTTCTTCATGTTTATTCACGATCAGTCGCCATTCTGCTATTTACAGACGGTCTCTTGCCTCCGATTGGCTGGCACCCGACTGTTGCCCGAGCCATACGTTCATCTCCATTCAATGTGTATAATTTACAACATTGACGCCGTTGTCGCGGGTACCGTTAACCCTTTCATCAGCAGTCAACACGCCTCATTTCAGTCACAGCTGGCATTTGCTGAGAACCATTGCCTTCCTTCGTCCGGTTCCACGTACGGTGTTCAAAAGTAGTTATCAAAAAAATGAAAATGATGATCATGAAAGACTGAGGCTATTTTTTGATCGATTCGGGTCAAGAAGTGTAACTGCCTTGTCTGTAAGGTGTGCTTTGGTTCATTTGTGGGAAAGTACAATTGTAGCGCTTACACATTTTCATTTTATTTTTCAATTTGATCATATTTATGAATTTTCCTGTGGATGTGACAACAGGGTTGTGCACATTATATCTGCGCAAAATAAGGAATCAATAATAACCCAAGAAAAAGCAACTCGCCTCAACAAAAAATGTAAACACGGAGGTGAGATGTATCTTAACAGGTCAAACTTTTCTGATCTTTCCCGTTCTGTCAAATTTTGGACCTTTTACATCAGTGCCTTATGCCAGCATGCTGAGAAGCCTCCTCATCTGTGATGCTTAAAAACTCATTTTGTGGGAAAAGGGAAAAGGTCCATAGCCAGCCAGTCTCCAGCAGAGACTGAAATGTCATAATTTAATGCAATAAAGCGCTGTTGACTTACTTCTCCTTTCAGTGAGCCAGCATGTTTCCCATTTTATACAGGAAGAGGGGAGAACAAAAAGAAAAGATTGTTTACAATGAGATGCTGCAGTCCCGCCCCCTTTTTTTTCCCCACATGTCCCTCCTTAACCCCGTGGCATTCCTTCTCCAGATGTCTTATTGAGGTTATGTAAAATGGATGCGCTCCGTCATTGAGACGTCTACCCTGACATTTTCACACCCCGCCAAAAGCGGAGATGAGCGAAGTGTTTCCTCAGCGTGGCCACGCTCGCCATGACGACGCCGGTTTGGCGACGAGCACCCTCCTAATTCCCCCGCGCGCACAAAGACAGTGACAACAGTTTAGTGTGCGAGTGCAATCTATGGACGGCGTGTCAAGACACCGGGGGGGGGGGCTCCTTGCCCCCCTCTCACTCTGCCATCTCGCCTCCGTGGCCCACTTTTACCGAGTGGATGGCTTAGCCTGCGTCAGCGGTGGAGGAGGTGCAAAGGTTACAGACAAAGACAAACTAGTGGGGGCTTGCTTGCCAGCGCACCAACAAAACCCCCCCAGTCACAGCCGATTAGCCCATCAAACAGTCATCTGTCCCCTTACAGTTTTGTACTCCGCTTTCTTTCACCTTTTGTCTTATGTAAGACCCCACCCCCCACATTCCTCACACTTTGCCGCCATCTCATTTTCCTGCCTTGCTCGAGTAATTCCACTTCCTGTCATTTTCAAACATCTTCCAAGGATTTTTTTTTTCATGCTTCTTGGCACAAACGAGGTCAGATTGAGTCATCATTAAAATTGAAGCCAGACTCAGTGAAAATCCAATCTAAAAAAAAAACCTGTTTACACTATTGGTGCTTATGCCACAATTACTCGATTCACGGAATTTTGTGCAAAAAGCACTGAAACATTGAACAGTTGCACACGTGTGTTCAAACGTTTGCAGAAGTACCTTTTCGGTTCATCGTGATGTTTCACCCGGAAACCAAAAACGATCCCTTACTTTTTGTCTTGTATCAACCCAAAAGTCCTAGACAAATGTTCGATTTAAGTCAGTTTATTGATGTAAATAAATGCATTATGTACCCAATGATCAGTGATCCAGAAGGAGCCATAACTGTCTCTATGTGTTGCTTTTTGTCCCACAGTTATGGTGATCGTGCTGCTCCGCTACGCCCACGTCATTGAGAAGCACCAAAACTGTGTCCTCAACACGGCGAGTCTCTCCACAGGCTGGATCTGTGCCGCCGGACTCATCATGGTGGGCAACTTCCAGGTACGGGCTCCAAGCCAAAAATGCTCCAGTTTACAAACTCAAAAAAAAAGAAACCTCCTCTCCCGAATAATCCCAAATGGAGTTCTGTCCAAATTGTATGAGCTAATATTCCTCAAATAAGTATTTGCCATCAATTTTGTTTCTTTGTCTGTCATGCATCGACAAAAAGTGAGTAGCTTTTATTGATTGTACTACAGATATAGTTCGTCCGATATAGTGGTTTTTGTTGATACTTGTGTGACAGGTAGGAATCTTTCATAAAACATCACCTTTATAGGTAAAGGTTTTATAATACTAAATCAAATGAATTCAGTTCACCACTTTTTTGAAATTTAAATTTGGGCTTAGAAGTCAACCGGCATCATCATATGCATTTAATTTGACTTTATTGTATTTGTAAGCGTGCGTGGATTATGAGATATTAGTATTTCTTAATTCTAGCCAAACTCAATCTCACGATTTGGCCTTCGTTTTGCCATTCCATATACATTTCTCAACCCCCCCTCTCTAAGACAGCGTTACTGTATCTTGCATTCAGGAGGAGCTGTCCATTAATGTTTATTAAAGTCTGTCTCATGGAGCTGTCGCTGTCCGCTTTTCTGTTTGTCCTTTGGAACGAATCTCTGCTCAGTTTAAATATTTGGAGAGTTGGCTGGGTGCCTCGATTGGACGTCTGCGTTTGTGCGCTTCTTTTGAGAGGCGGGCAGGCACGGGGAGGAGAGTTTTCCGAGAATGTTAAATGAAACTTCCAACTGCGATTGTGTGGAAACTGGAAACAAGGAGCTATAACAACATGGAAATACAGCAAATGGACTGCATTAACGATTGACTAAAAACAACAGTCGCCCCTGCCAAAAAGGGAGTTGCAACACACTCATCTAATCATCTTGGACCTGATATCACCACAAATGTTTTTCATAATTTCCAAGTACTTTGAGTTATTTACATAGTATTGTTTCATGGGAACAATACTCATTGTGACCCCCCCGCCTCACCCCCCCATTGCTTTGCATAACTTTTTTGATTGAGAATCTATACTAAACTCGGGTGAGAATAGTCTTGTGGGTGCTTAGGTAAAAGTACCGATACTTAAGAATATTGGTGTGTCAGTCTCACCTGGTTCCCCGCTTCTCCTTTGGGGCCCTCCTCTCTGCACAAGCCTTTTTCACAAGCTGAAAGGGGGGGGGGAGGTGACTCATGGAGTCTGGCATTGGCCACCGAGAATTTTTGATCAGATGTGTATGCTAGAGGCTTCATCTTTAACCAAATACAGGCCCTTACACTTGGCACACGCTCTACGCATGCTTGGCGGGGAAAGAAATAGAGATGTAAATGACGGTGGATGTATCGTGACAGTCCATCACGGAACGCAAGAAAGGCAAAAGCAGTTTGGACAGCGCGAAGGAAAACACTGATCAAAAAGGCAGGAGATACGCTATGACAACCCGCGTTGTCGCCAGCTGTAGTTTGTTACATAAGGTGCGGACTGGCAGGACAGCTGTGGCGTGGCCACCGGGGCTTTCGCTGTCAGGCAGACTGACGGTTTGGGCAGGGAAGAACATAAATAGAAGAAGCACGTCTCTCGCTCTTTTGAAAGTCTTCATCACGCTTGTGACAGCGCCGTTGCCGCGCTACATACAAACGACACGTCGAGTTGATGATGAAACTCAAAAGACTATTGCAACTGGTGATTTTTCACAGAGGATAAAGAATTCATGCCAGTGAGTATAGGCAAATGCTGGGCTCAGCATTGAACTTTTAAATGTTCACGTGCAAACGTTGGTCTATGAACTGAGATCATTACAGTTACAACCTGCTTTTTTTTTTCCTGATGAGGAAATAGCCGTATATTTGTGGGAAGCATTTATGTCTCATAATTGGATTACTAGAAACCATTTGGGGTACTGAAAGCCTCTTATATGGTATTTCTGTAACTGAATCATTGAGGCATACGGTGATAGGACTGGGCGGATGTATAACATCTGAAGCCAGCCCGGCTCACACGATGTGACTCAGCTGCCACCAAGAGGCTGCAAGATCACTCGTAGAAAGTCTTATATAAATGTGATTTATCCAGCACTGTGCCTGCAAACATGACATCAAGCCGTGATGCTCGAAGGTCCTGTCCTATTTCACTCCAACCACACAAACAGTCCAAGTCGTTTTAATTGCGGGCCACGTCGTAGTTATGGGTTTCCCTCAAGAGCGCAGCAGCAATGACTGTGAAAATCATAGAAATGTATAATCATCATATTGCATTACTTCTATAATTAACAACGAACTGAATTTATCATCAGAAGACAACCAAATACTTGCTTTAGTGAGGCACAAAAAATGATGTGGCGGGCTGGATCTGGCCCTCGGGTCTTGAGTTTGACACCTGTGAAATCATCACTTCTGTTGCTAGATTTCTTATTGATTTGACTTTATGCCACTACGTAATTGTTTCCTTTATACCCCGCATATCTCACTCACTCACTCACTCACTCTCTTTCTTTCTCTCCCTCTCTCTCTCCCCCTCTCCCTCCCCTTTCAATAAATAGAGTAGTGAGCGCTTCATGCATCATTACACCTTCACTCCCTTAATGATGACAATTAATCACACGGGCTAGGACACCGAGCAGCAGGCTCACATGTAAACACTTCATGCACCCGCTTCAATTCACAAGCCAATGAACGAGTCATGAAGTAGATCATCCATTCTGTGTTAGATGAATTCATCCCGCCATCAATTAAATACTGGATGGATTATATCCTATCACGTTTTCTTGTAGACAAAATAAAAAGCGATCCTTCAATGGGATGTGTATCGTATTTTCTGAAAGATTAGCCATCCCTCGAATTTAGACGGAAAACACCTCCCTCGAGAATTTGAATGTCCATCAAATTTAGGCTAACCATTCGTCATCCCTGTTGAAAATCGTAAAATGTGCCGAGCTCACCGAATTTGAGTCTGCACTTCATGACGCAAGGATTGCATCATAAATTTGCTAAGCATAAAGCTGGGAGGACGTCGAAGGCTTTGCTGTGATTTATCTTTTGTCTGCACCTTGCGTTGCGAACAAATGACAGGCCTGCATTTCCATCAATAAATCCTCAAGGATTAGCCTTGTGCACAGGAATGTTCAGCATGTTCTCACTGGGTCAACGGGCAAATAGCTTGGAAGTGACAACCGTCTTGCTAGTCGCTTTAATCATCTTGCAGAATCATGTGCACCGTTGGCCGAGACTCACACTCCGACAAATTCCATGAAAAAAAAAAAAAAGTACAACACTGATCACACTCCTTGTTTCTGTCCGATAGGTGGACTATGCCAAAATTCTCCACTATGTCGGAGCCGGCATCGCCTTCCCCACCAGTATGCTGTTTGTGTGCCTGCAGTCGGCGCTGACCTATCGACTGGCCAAGACGCAGGGGGAGTACAACGTGGCCCACCTCCGGCTCTGCATGACCCTGCTTGCCTTCGTCGCCCTGGTGCTCAGTATCCTCTTTGGCCTCCTCGGGGCTCGATTAGCGCAAACTCATATAGCGCATACCCTAATAAGGAGAAAAGCGCGATAGAAAATGGACGGTGTGCTGTTTCTAAAACCTGTAATTTAGTAGAATAACGGCATCATTATGCTCTCATCCACTTTCGTACTGCCCTCAGCCCTACATCCAAATTAAAAGTGTAAACATTAGAGAGGTAACGAAAAACGGGTTTGAAGCGGAAAATCGTTTTTGATTCAACCAAGGCGAATAAAATCGTTCCGTTTTAAATTGTACCATCCACGAATCGTATTGCACCCCACCTATCGGGAGACGTATCGATTTGTCTTTTTTATGAGAGTCGTGCACAATCGGTACAAATCATTTCGAGGTTGTTGGTAAATCGGCAGACGCTCCTTAATGGCGTTTCCAGGTGGCGTATTTTTCTGCCAGGAGAGCTACATCCTCCAACATGCCTCGGCCATCTTCGAGTGGGTCTTCTGCGTCATCATCATGCTCTTCTACGGGACGTTTGCCTTCGAGTTTGCGGGCATGTCGGGGGACACCGTGGCGGTGCTGGCCCGAGGGGGCTCCTTGGGGGGCGCGGGAAGGGAGCACAAGATGGACGCCTTGGGGCCGCACCCGCCGCCGCACCAACCCGAAAACATGTCCATCCTGTAGGGCCCGACGTGCTCGGTCCTGGATTATCCTTCCAAGACGGGGTTGTCAAATCTGTTGAGTCACTCAATCGCGTGAAGATTTGAACTCAAGTAAAACCCCAGTGGAGAGCTTTTTTTTTTTTTTTTTGTCATCACATCTGAGCTTTTCCACCACCTTTTCGCCTGTCTGCATTTTGCACATTTGTGAAACCAAATTTTCCAGCCAGCCAGCCAACCCTGCCTTCAGTTACAAGTATTTGCAGCGGAGAGCTAAAGGTCCATCAGATTCCGGGAAAAAAATCTGTTGTTTCCTCTCTCCTGCCCCACCTCCTTCTCAACAAGTGACCTTGGATGATTTCCTCTTCAGGTGATTGCAGCGAGGCCTTTTCATTTCATTTGGTGAGTGCGCACATGCTAAACAAGAGTCTGCCGGACGGCCGCAGCTGAAAGTAGAAAGCGCAGCGTGGTATTATCTGCTGCTTACATAGTAGCCACACAGGAGCAAGGTCAGGTGTGGAAGCAATAAATTCTCATCATATTGTCCGACAGACCAGTATATAACTCTTACGTGAAAACTGTTACATATTTTTTTAAAAATAAGGGGGACCTGGTATGTACCTTTTTAACTCATTCACTCCCAAAGACGTTTTTAACTCATTCAGTACCTGCCAATTCTGGACCAAGTCTGAAAAGACGTTTAAAAACGTCTTTGGGAGTGAATGAGTTAAACGTCTTGTCCAGAATTGGCTGTAACGGAATGAGTTAAATACCCCATGCCGTCATTTCCCGTGATTAATATGCAACTTGTAAGTGCTCAGATCCTGCATTTGGTCCTTCTGGTTGTGTGTCACTTAAGCCACATTAGCCCACTAGCTTTGACCACGAGCTGTTCGCGGCACTTATGATCACACAAGGGCATGTCGTTGACTATTTGCATACTATGGAGTCACATAACGGAACAATTGTTGTTACAAAGTTACTGTAGGATGGTGTGTAATTTTGTTAAAATATACGACTAATATGGAAGGGAGCCTATTATTCATGGGAAATTCCAGTACCGAGATTCCTCTTTAACCCGGCCTGTGTTGTTTAACTGCATTGCACTAGTGACTTTTTTTTTACACTGGTGAGCCAAATAAGAGCTAAGAAGAAATTGTTCATTTCTCCCTTCCTCGTGTCTCCCTCGTTGACGTCAGCAAAAAAATAGAAACGTTTCTCGAAACAACGCGCCCCCATGAATCAAGATAATTTAGTTACAGCAGCAACTGAATGGCAATTGTTTGCCTCCACTTCAAGGTCAGCTTAGCACAGATACAGGACAGCAGTTTGTTCCCCGTGACCTTCAAATAACGACACGAATTGAACAAAGTTGCATAGCAGGTCCCCTTTAATACAGCAAATATGGATATTTGTTCACACTGACATCCCTACCACTGTTTGTTTTTTTTGTTTTTTTTTTCTCATCTTCTCCAAGTACTGACGCTGCCTCACAATGGTTGATTGTACAATCGTTGCCAACAGACCTCCAGCACTGTACAATTTTCTGCCAAAGACGCGTAGATGCGACGCAGATTCCCCCCATGTCCTGCGCATTCCATCCACTTACTGTAAGCTTCTTACCTTCTAAAGTATTCCTCATAGAGACGATAGCGGCCGTGTTACTGTCAAGTGTGCCAAATATCAGTGTGCCTGTGGCCTCGGTGCTATCAACAAGTCTCTCTCTCTCTCTCTCTATCTCTCTTTCACTCTATATATTAATCGATGATTGTAACAATCGCATTCATAAAAGCAATATTGTACACTTCTTTTTATCACTATTGTTACTGAATGTTACTGGACACAGCATTGGGTACATCACAAACACGTCAATACTACCTTGACTCTTACATGGGTGGGGGGCGGGGGGGTTTGTTCACGGATAAAAAAAAAAAATCCCCCAATGCATTTCAATAGGTGTCATTTACAGTTTACATGGATTTTTGCGATCTGCAGGCCCGGCCGGACGTTATCCCCGTCGGGATGTACGTTCCGATTGGGAATATACGTTATGAGCGCCACCGCTCCCGTCGTCACTGAAATATGTACTGCCATGAATGGCCATAATAGTCGAAGAATTGGCGGAAGAAAAGGTTTAGGACTACTAAAAAAGCCTGGAAAATGTTGCACAGCTCACAAGAGTTCAAATGACATCATTAGAGGTACAGTGGATCCCCACATATGATGATTTTATTTTCTACCTTGGGAGAAGCCCCCGTTTTAAAACACTGAATCAATGAATGTACACAACATTCCCAATTTACCCGCCAAATGCCTTTGACCACAGCTAAGCAGAAATTTGCCCACGACCCATCATCTCGCAGTCAGGTTAATTCTGTTTCCCTTTCACACGGTTGTCGTCTCACTTTTGTTGTGAATCTGACACTGCCTCCGAAAGGCGATTGATTGTACCGCTATGTGATCACAAAATGGTAACAAATGACCCTGAGGCAAAAAAAAAAAAAAAAACAACTTTTGATAGCATTTTAATAATACGCAGCCGTTTTCAGGTGTACCTAATGTTGTGGCCTAAAACAATAATACTTTTCTTTTTTGGGTCCATTCATTATTTTATTCTGACATTGTACTATACAGTACTCCAGGAGTATGCCAACCAAAATGACCTATGCATTGTCACACTTTTCATGTGTCTTAATTCATATTCTCATCATTCCACACTTTGGTCACTCATTTTTCTTTTTCCATCAGTACTGTATACTGAAAGTGTGTTACTCAACTGGAACTAACTTGTTGTCCCTTGCTCCCTCTATCCGTCAAAACTCGTAATTGCAGAAGCTTGGCCTTAACCTTTTTTGGGTCTAAGAAGTCCTCTAAAATGTCCTAACATTCGTTGCGAACGACTTTTAAAAAAACAAAACAAACAAAAAAAAAACGGCCACAAAACTGCTGTAAACATGTCAACTATACATTGTTTTTCAATTTTAGTTGAAAAGAATAAAGAAGTAGTTTATTTCAAGCCTGAAGTATACATATCAAAATGAAAATATTTTGTTTTTTTAATCTGTTAAAGGCCACGATGTTTATATATATTTTTTCAATCAACGGAGGAAAATGAAATATCCATTTATACATTTCAAGGAATATTTGGTCTCCTATTTTGTGTCTTATTTACAGTATATATAACATTTAAAAAACACAGAAGAGGTCCTGGTGACCAAAAAAAAATTGAAAAAACATTTAATTTTAATATTTATTATCAAATGGCGCTATTTTATTGTTTTACCCCATTACCGGCATGCGGCAGCAAAGATTTACTATTTTCTGACCTTACCTTTGCATGGATTCATCCACTAGATGGTGCCAGTTTTCACTATTCAAAGCATGCAAAAATTTCACACCGCCTTTGTTTTTTTTTTTTTTCGTAAATTTAAAAAAATAAGCGGATGTTGTTACAAAATGTCCCACATTTTCTGTTTGGATTTCTGTTGATTTTCTCTTCTCACTTCATTCAAAGCATGCAGCAGTGATGCCTCGCTGCTGAAATAAGCCTGTCGCTGATGTACGAAAATGTTACGCGATATCTTTTTTTTCTTCGTAGTTCAATCTTTATATTTTTCCACCACACCTCCCACCTTCAAAGCATGCAGCAATAAAAAAGGTCCCACATTTATCCTGTTTTCCTGCCTCAACTCTGAAATCATTGATCGACAAAAAGTCAAATGACCATCGTTTTTCTTGGAAATTCTTTTATTTTCATATTTGTCCACTAAAGGGTGCCATTTTCTCTCATTCTAGCATGCAGTGGTAAAAAACATTTACCCTTAAAGGGGAAACAGACTGATATTATGGCGTACGAAAATGTCAAACACATTGTTTTTGCAAATCTGAAAAATTTTCCCCCCACAATGTTATGTTGCTGCCTAAAATTCCACATTTGTTCTCAGGAAAGTGTTTGGACAACACAATGCAAATGCTTCTGTTGCCACCTTCCGCAATTGTGGACCTGTGATTTTTTTTTTTTTTTTGGGGGGGGGGGGTTTAAACTAGCTTAAACGCAAAAATACCCAAAAAAACACTACCCTCTCGCTAGCTCATTGCGCTGCTAAGCCACACCATGTTAAATATTCACAAAAGCTATCATGCAATCATTAGTAGACTATGGAATAATTAACCTGTAAACCTCACATTGTTAAATATTAAATCTATATACGGTATGTGTATATTAATTCTTCAACTCTGCTGCCTACGTGCCTTATTGTTACTTACATAAAGCAAACCAAAGAGTTTGAGGTTGTAAATTCTATTTTGCCGATTGTATACTGTGTGTGTGTGTGTTTTGACTTATTGTTGAACAAATAAACCCTACAAATGTTTTTTTTCTATTCCCCCTCTCCGTTTTATTGCACAAAAACACAGGACTCTGTTGACAATTGACATCTTTAATTATTTTTGGTGGTTTAATTATTTACAGTCCAGCTATTATTTGCCAACAAAATGATGACAGCAGATAGGACACTCATCCCTTCGTCAAATACTTTTTAGAGAATTAAGACATGATTAAAACAAAAAAAAAAAAAGGAAGAACAATGCCCCATAAAACAGACTCTCCTGTTTAAGAAATTTGACATATTAAATGAGATCGTGGAAAAGGAGAACATGTTTTTGTTTTTTTAGAATTGCATTTTAAAAACAAAGGCACTTGCAGCATTTGGGCACAATTTTGAATAGGGCGAGTGCCTTTTTGTTGTTTTCATAACAATCGATTCATTTTTAGGATCGCAAGATTGAAAACAGGCACAGAGGAACCTACTATGACAATAAATTACATTTTTTTTCTCCATTGGCTTTTAGAATGGCATGATTTAAAAAATAACTTGGCAACTATTTTAGGACATTATTATATATAATCAGCATTTGTATCATTTTGGGGCTTTTTACAATTGATTTGTTTTACAGTTGCATGATAAAAGCAAAGGCAAGAAAGACATTTTTATGATTTGCTTTTCGTTGGAAGATCAAGGGCACTTTTATGGCAACTTCATTTTTTTAATAGATGGCAAAAACAAAGGCACTTTTAGGGCATTATTAACATGGCCATTATTATTTTTAAGATTTCATCTTTTGTTGGAATTGCACGGCAAAAACAAAGATACTTGGTGTGCCACTTTTTTAAAGGACATGGTTTAATATGAGCATTTGTGCCATTTTGGGGCTTTTTATGATGGTAAAAGTAAAGGCCCTTGGCAACTTTTTAGGACATTATGTTAAGCTTCTGTGTGACTTTTGTCAAGTTATGTTTTATTTGTTTTTCCGACTACATGGCAAACCAAATAAAGGCAGCAAACATTGAGGACATTATTAAACAAGACACGAAGGCACTTGGCTGCCACTACAAATGCACAAAAGTATTTTTTTTAAGGGCATTGTTAAATATAATGAGCATTTGTACCATTTTGGGGGCTTTTTAAGACTCATTTGTTTTCAGAATTGCATGGCAAAAACACACTTGGCAAGCAGTAGCAGCTGCACGGGGGAAAAAAAAAATTGAGGCGGTATTAAATACGAACATTTGTGCCATTTGGGGGCTTTTTAGGTTTCGAGAAATGGCATGGGCGTATAGAGGTCCCCGAAAGTGGACAAAAGTACACGTCTTGAGTGTCTGTTTTGATCTGTTTGGTTGTAACATGCTTCTGATGACATAAACGATGTTTTATTGACCTGTTTGGTGGAGCACCGTGATGCTTGTGACCGGCTTTCCAGCAGCACACATGACATACTTTCACAGCATTGAGGTGTTTATGATTATACGTACCGTATATTAAAAAGAAAACAAAGAAGCACCGCGCAACAATTGTATAGGATGGATGTCTTTGTTCCTATCAGGTGTCCTTCACGGTACACCTCCTTTCGCAGCTCATCATGTGTATACTGTATAGCTCTTGGTTTGGTTGGTTTTGGGTTGGTCCAGGTCCTCTCGTAGTGCTGTGAGGAGATGGAGCGCTTAGAGGACGAGCCTTTTAGGAACCTCCCAACTGAACTCGGGCCGACCGAAGTGGCCGTAAGTGGCAGTCTGCTGGTAGATGGGCCTCTTCAGCTGAAGCTCCCTGCAGAAGTATCATTCAGGTCGTTACAAGAAAGTAAGAGATGCCCGCAGCGTGCAACGTTAGCTAAGGCTAACTCAGTAGTTCTTAAAACCTGTTGGGGATACTGGAACCCACAAGTTTCATGCGCGCATTGGACACCTGGGGTCGGTATAAGACAGATGGTCAACATGGAGATGGTCTCAACTCCTCAGTACGGCACTAATATCAACTCACTTATGATAGAACCCGTGCTCAGTTCTTCAAATAATCGACGCAAGGTTAAGTACTGCTGGTCAGATTGTTATATCCTAACAAGGGCTGGATCAAAACTTGACCTTTGATATTAACATATTTTTTCCCCTCATTAAGATGCAGTGCAGACCAAGAATGTTGAAGTGTAATTTTAAAGAAGTCATTACAGTCGGTGGCACTTACTGGTAGAAAAAGTAAAACCATTGTCTTTGGCGCTCTCTGATGGCAGCAATGACCATAACATGTCCTTACTGGACTCCCTTTTTACTGACCTCACGATAACTCCTGGCCTCAGGTCAAAGTTTTTGTTGACGATGTGCAGGAGCTCCGATTCGCTTTTGTTGGACGAGCCGTACGTGAACAACGAGATGGACAAAGGGTGAGCCACACCGATGGCGTAGGAGACCTGGAGGACATGCGCACGTAGCCAAAATCAAAAATACAAATGTATATATTTTGCACCTAAACCAAAAAAAAAGTCAGGAAGACATGCCCCCCCCAAAAAAAACACAGCAAGTCAACCATTTTTGTTTGCAGCACCCATTAGATTGAAGGACTCCACAACTATTGAACCAAAAGTGCAAACGATGACTTCACCACGCTGCCTACTACTGAATATCAAACGGTCCTAATTTGACTTGCATTGTATACAACTAAGAATTCAAGCCTGAACGTAACGGTGGTGGTTTTTGGGGGCGACGCTTACCTGCACCAAGACCCTCCTGCAGAGCTTGGCCTTGACCAAAGACTTGGCCACCCAGCGGGCGGCGTAGGCGGCCGAGCGGTCCACTTTGGAGAAGTCCTTGCCGGAGAAAGCGCCACCGCCGTGAGCCCCCCAGCCCCCGTACGTGTCCACAATAATCTTGCGGCCTGTGACGCCGGCGTCTCCCTGTAGAAGACAAAAAGAGTCAACCGAAGGGGCTTGGTGGTGGCACTCGTTCCGGGGTCTCGCGGCGTCACCTGTGGGCCCCCGATGACGAAGCGGCCGCTGGGCTGCAGGTGATAGATGGTGTTGGCGTCCAGATATTTGGCGGGGACCACCGCGTTGATCACCTGAGAAGAAAGTGAATCACTTCTTTAGGTACGCCTGCAACATCCACACTGCAGGTGAGAAAAACCCCAAAGCTGAAACCCGACCTTCTCCTTGAGGACTTTCTTCTGCTCCTCCAGAGAGATGCAGTCGTCGTGCTGCACCGAGATGACAATGGTGTGGACTCTCTTGGGGATCACGGCACCATCTTTCTGGTCGTAATGCACCGTCACCTGCGGGACGGACAACAAAGGTGAGCTCATTATGACTTTGTGATTGTATGAGGGATTTTATAAGCGGATAAAAGTGTGCCGGTGATCTACTATGAGCGTGTGATAGGCGATGCCACATGCCAACATAGCGTTCTTCTATTCAAGTTGATCATTCAAATTGAAATAACAAATTCCGGCATATATTGAACGCCCTGACAGCACTCGGTAGCTCCTTCAGTCAGAGACTGTTACACCCGCGTTGCAAGACGGAGAGATACCGCCGCTCGTTCCTACCGACTGCTGTCAGGCTGCTGAATAAAAAATGAATAAACAAATAATAAATTTATTTAAATGATATGACAACAAATGTGAATTTGAATAATACGGGGACTATTGTATAATATTGCACTTAATTGAACTTATTGACCTTATCCATATTTGTATTTACATTGCACTTAATTGAACTGTGTTTTCTTTTCTCTTAAACTTTTCTCTTCTTTCTACCTACAATCTTGCTGCTGAAGGCTGTAAATTTCCCCAGTGTGGGACAAATAAAGGATTATCTTATCTTATCTTATCTTAACCAATTTGTCTGTAAAACACGTGCTTGTTGTGATTTAGGATGATTTCAACCATTTATTTTTTGTGTGTATTTTGACAATGAAAACAGTTTCTGATTTTGTTTGTACTGGACTAAGTTCACATTCAGGTCTATTGAAGCTCTGTGAAATACACTTTTTCAACATATTAATTGAAAACTGATAAATAAATGAAGGAAATAACGAATAAGTAATGCATAGTTGAAGATCAAATGATATAGTAGGGGTACTAACAGATGTGGAGTAAGCTAGCTCTAAACATAAGGATACAGTATAAAAATAGCAAAACAACACATCTATGAACAAATAATGAGAGCCAGGTCTCTAATATTGAATAAATAATAATAGAAAGAAGATGATGTAATGGATGTAGTGACAAAATACTGGCCAATTCAGCTTCAACTATTTTAGCAATAGGAACGTTAGCTTAACCTATCACATTTAAAATTAGTTGACCAGAGCAACATTTGTTGCAAAACACCTTCCTGTTAATCATCAGCATCTCTTATGAGTATGATGTATTTGATTTCAATGTTTAAATGTTGATTTCATGTTTTTGTCATTTAGTTTGATACGCTAAGTACGCTGCTATCTTGAATTATACGGTATTTTCTTATGGTATGATGGTGCTTTAATTGTGATAGTGCCGTGATGAAAGAGAGAGTGGAACTAGTATGAGGTTAATTAAGTTGGGTGAGTAGAAGTAAAATAAATAAAAGGGTAAAAACACCTGGGTTTTGGAGTCGGGACGCAGCCAAGGGATGATACCGTTGCGTCTTAGCTCGGCCATCTTGGAGTTGAGCTTATGGGCTAAGACGATGGTGAGCGGCATGCACTCTTCCGTCTCGTCCGTGGCGTAGCCAAACATCAGACCCTTGAACGCACACAAATTGAATCCAGACAAGTTGGATGATCCGTTTTGGTTCAATGGTTTCCAGATGCCACAAGTCAACATGCAAGATAGGGAAGTCAGAACTGTTAGCAAAGCTCCACCTGGTCTCCTGCGCCAATGTCCTCCTCCTTGCGGTCCACATGGACACCCTGAGCAATGTCCGGACTCTGCTGCTCCAGAGCCACCAGGACGTTACACGTCTTGTAGTCGAAACCTGACAACGACACAGTGAAGATAAGTATGATTATTTTTTGTTTTCTTTTAGAGCCTTTTGCTTGTCTGTTAGCAGGCTAAATACTGGGAAATGAAAGAGCAAGTCTGGATTAGTGACATTGGCGGAGAACTGCGTGACGTTCTTTGTAATGATTTATCAGGTCACTCGGAATCACCTTTGTCGGAGTTGTCGTAGCCGATGTGCTTGATGGCGTCCCTCACCACCTTCTGGTAGTCCACGTTGGCGCGGGACGTGATCTCGCCACAGAGCAGCACCATGCCCGTCTTGCACACCGTCTCTGCGGAACACGTTCAACAAATACAGTCACGTACGGCAGTTTAACATCCGTGCGTGAGTGTGTTCATAATGTTTGACTGTTCTCTCTGCGTTTTTGAACAGTTATTTGGGGACTCTCGAGTCCTTTCCCACATGCGAGGGCATAACTGTAAGCAAGTCCAGCGAACCCCCCAGTGTATCCCAGTTCATTGTTTGCGCCCTTGATCCATCACAGATTTTGAAGAATTTTGAGATGCTTGCTTTGAGTGTAGTAGCACGCTCTGCCACAACATGGCAGACAGCACTGAAGTCTACTGAAGGAGATGTGGCTTAAGAGCAAGAACAAGAGGCAGAGAAGGTCCCCAATGAATACTGTATCCGCCAACATTAACTGTTGTATGAAGGGTTATCATTCCCTCAACATATATATGCTAATTCCTCTTAGCCGGTATACTGGATGGCTCGTCACATTTATATGTTAGCGTTGAGCTACTGGACTTTTGCTTGATTTATTAATGATAGTTTGGTTGGTGTTTGGATAATCAGCGTTCCATTCTCTTTCGTTTTATGGGTCAATTTCACAGCAAACTTCAACCAGGCAGCTTGAAGCAAACACGCTTTGACTCTCGTTTGGAAAATGCTTTTCGTTTCCTCGAAGTGATGTTATATGATGAGCGCCCATATCTTGACAGCGAGAAAGTAAGAAAGAACATGTGATAAGGAATATTTATCTAGGCTTAAGTGTGTTTTAATGAGCTGAAATCTGCTTCAAAAAAATATAGGAGCGGTAAAACTACCTTGATCGCAAGTCGGTTGCGGAGCCATAAACAGGTTCAATGTACTGTTAAAAAAAATCACTTAAAATAACACCGGATAGCACGGGCATGAGCGGTGAACCGCAATATAATAGAACACTATCACAACTATCTTGAAGAAATATCTTAAAAAAAAAAAAAAAAACGCTCAGACTTCGACCCTTTGCGTTGCGGCGGTGTGGCAATGTCTGTTTAGCAGCGACTTCACAAGGTCCATCTCCTTGTCACATAAAGAAATGCAATCCGCGCATATTCCAGTGACCTCCATTCCAGATGGAATTCAGGCCAGAGTGTTGCGAGCGCTTCGTTTTTACACACCACAGGCCACTTTGGCATCGGGGTCCTGCTTGAGGTGCGCGTCCAGGACGGCATCGCTGATCTGGTCGCAGATTTTGTCTGGAGTGGGGGAAAGAAAACAAATCAATGAGGGATAAGGAAGTGTCGGGTCAGACGGTGCGGATCAATCAGGAGTCCACATATTTTTTGCATGTGGCCGCGGGAGAAGTTCAAAAAAAGAGGAAATGTGTGGTGCAGCGTGGCGGGACAATGGCATACTCAGCACCCTATTCATCTCCCGCATGCTTTGTGTGCACCCCCCCCCCCTCCAACATGATGAAGCAATCCAACAGAGAGGTTACATCAGAAAAAGCATTGGCGTTTTTTTTTTTTTTTGGGGGGGCACAAACAGTAAACACATCCATACTCCAAAAATATTTTTGACATACAAGTGTGTACTATTTTTTATTGTACTTTAAAAAAATCTATTCAATAGTTTTTTTTTTTTTAAATCCATGAACAGAAATTAATTTTGGGGGAGTTACTTTATTTGGAATAGTCTAAAAATATTATTTTGAAGCGATTTCATAAATGTGCATTTATCAATCCCACTATCTGCGAGAACAGAGCAGACCTCGATGTTGTCGCTACACTTTGCGTCTAAGGCTGCACACTGCTATAAATTTCATAATATACATACAATGATACAATGTGTGTGTTTATATATATTTACCAGTATATAAAACAGCAGATTTTTAAAAAAAAATTGTAATAGTGTTTAAAAACAGATGTTAGTAAATCTTGTTGATAGCAGCTTGTTGATCTTCACGAGTCACAAAAATAAAAAAAATGTAAAAATTTCACATCAAAAAATCCGTTCATCATCTCCGGTGCTTATGCTCGTTGGCAGGTGGGAGGTGATCTGGAGTCTGTCCAACCTGATGAGGCTGAGTTCACTTTTAACTGGTTGCCATCTCCCAATTTTTTATTTTTTGTTAGCAAATTAACTAAAACAATTTAACTATGTCATTTTTGTATGATTGAAGGTCTGTGGCAAATAACACTAGTCAACAATTTTAATCAGCGATGGCTGTGTGTGCCTTTAAATATATTTTTGACTTGATTTTTAAAAATGTCTACTTAGTTTTTTTTTTTAAATAAAAGCTATAGCTATGCTGTTTCAGAAAATAATTCAATCTGGTGATGAACCTAAACCTTCATTCATAAATTACACCAAATATATTACTATATGTGCATATATAATCAACGTTTTTATTATAATTGAAACGAAGTACTAGAGAAAAAATAAGGGCAAAAAAAATCTGCAAACAAAAATCTAGAAAAGTTATTTGCATTCCTGATTTTTTTTTAAACAGTCAGAATTTGTTGATTAGTGGAAGTCGAAACATTTTTTTTTCTCTTGCCTTGCTGTATTTACAAAGATGATCAAAAAAATGAAACAAGTATATTGTTTAAAAAATCAAGATGTACAATTCCAAATCATTTCATCATATTTTTGGGCATAATGCAAAGTTATGTATTAAATCATTACATATCATTTTTGTGCGTTTGTGTGTGCGTGTGAACCATCTCTGCTGCTGTGTTTCCAAAAACTTGAAAGAAAGAAAAAAAAAATGTGAGCTCAAGTTCCACGTTATATAATGTTCGCATCCGTGAAGCGGGTCAAGGTGTTTACCCGGCTGTGTTTACTGATTATGGATGTAGCAACGTGGACTTTGACAGGATTATGACACATTGACAGGAGGAGGAGGAGTTGCCATAAGGAGGGGGGTGCGAAGTTGCAGCGGTGAGATCCGAAAAGTTCAATGAACAATTTTATTGAAAATTTAAAGTTACTTTTGTCATATTAAGAGGATTAAAAACACACACACACACACACACACACACGCTTCTCTTTTATCCTTCACTCCCTCGACCCGGG